>JALIZH010015779.1:0-53989 GCA_030522465.1 Rhipicephalus appendiculatus
CAATGAAACGCCGTGCGCACCGAACACCGCGTGCGTGCCATTTATAACCCCCGTATTCAGAAACAGCCATTGACTTGACTTGCCAACGCAAGGCACCGCGTTTGAAACGCGTTTGTGCTGCATTGAAGGCAGTGGCAAGTCAAGTTCAAGTCAAAGACAGTTTCTGAATACCCCCCTTATTCAGAAACGGGAGCTTCGCTCATCGGTTGCATTCGTACACGGAACAACTGCTAGTTTTACCCATTTTGGCATTGGCTTGGCGGTATGGTGCACGTTTTTAGATGTGAAGCATCTTATGGCGAAGCTTAATCCGGTGGTGGTGGTGGTGGTGGTGGTGGTGGTGGTGTGCCGCGTGCTCCACCCTGCCTGGTGCGCATGCGCAAACAGTTAAAAAAATAAAAATAAAAAAACCCTCCTCTCCCCCTCTCTCCTCCCTAGGCATCCCTCCCCGCGGCAACCACACCCACACTGCGCATGCGCCTCCCTTCCTCTCTCCCCCTCTTGCACTCCCCCCTCCTTCCATCCCTGCCCGCGGCGTCTAACTCCCCCTGCGCATGCGCGTCCCCCCTCTCTCTCCTCTCCTACGCTCCCCCTCTCTCCTCTACGCATCCCTGCCCACGGCGTTCACACTCCCCACTGCGCATGCGTGTCACCCCCTCTCTCTCCTCTCCTACGCTCCTCCCTCTCTCGCCCTCGCGACGCCGACGCAGGCAGCGTCTGCTAGCGAGTTTCTTGGTTGCAAAAACCGACTGCTCGCGCTGCACATCCGTTCACTGGCCATCCCATATATATAGCAATGGATCTTGACCTCCAAGGTGGTGCCGGTGGGAGATTTCTCCTGTGCGTTGTTGAACAATAAAAATTCGCTGCGTGCGCGTTAACTAAAAGCGGAGTGCGGGTCTCTGTGTCCAGTCGGAGTCTTCTGTCTCTCATTGCCCATTAGCAGCGATTGGCATGTTCTAGTAGGAAAAACTGCTTCATCACTGCCTGCTTTGCGCCTCCCCAGTTTTCTCTTCCTGCGCAACGCTGCGATGAGCGCCAGCGTCAACGCTGCCGCCAGTGTAAGCGTTAGCGCCCGCTGCTTCACATCTACACATGGTTCCCTTTAGCGGGAGATGGTGTAATTTTTTAACTTTTTTGGGTACTTACTTGAACTTTGGCACCCTCGTTTGATCTATTTCGGTATATTGAGCCTGACGCCGAGCGGCGATATGGACGTCATGTCTCCTAAGGTGCTCTAAACGTAAAAAATGATTCATGCAATTTGTTTGATGATTTATTTATAGAAAACTTTAGCTATGGCAACCTACTTCCGTCTCTACATGGAGTTCCTATGCGAAGATGACAGTAGCCAGCCCGACGGTCATAGCCTTTTGTAAAACATTTGTATTGACAAAGAAATCGTCAGCCACTCCACTTTGCGAAGGTTACCGACCAGCGCAGATGTGAAGCACACCATGCAGAAGACGCAGAAAATTTCGAACCATAGCCAATCACATACCCTACAATTAAGTCGCAAATGCCTGTCCGGAAAGTTGTTGAGTTTAGCGCATGCTCCTTTAAGATTTCCGCATTTGAGCACAATGGTACTTGCGCCTTTTTGTTACATTTTCTGTTTCGCGACATGCGTCATGTTGTGTGGCTTGCAGCATGCACTTGGTGTTTCGTGTGCGATCCTAATTGGTATGTGCCGCCCGCGCGTTCTTCATCTTCAGCGGACCGAAAGTGAATGGTGGAGTTTTCCCAATTTGTATGGCATATACGTTTCTGTTTACGTGAAGGAAATATACGCAGAAATGAACCATTACAATAGAATCTCGTTCATACGACACTCACGCGGGCATTAAAAAGAAGACGCATCCCTAGCGGGAACTCTCATTCGACCCACATCTGCCACTATATAACAATCTCGTATGAACACATACGATTCATATGTGTTCTCGTATGATCATACGGGATTATTTCATATATTTTATATGTGTCATATGAAATTTTCCTATAGGGATTGTCCGAAAATCACTTTTTTCCAAAACAACGCCCCAAAACTCACAAGGAATACATACTCGGCCTAGAACCTGCTTTTATTGCAGAACTTAATCCATCACTTTGCTCTGAACTTTTCGGTTTTCGATGTCCAACAGGAAGCTTCCTGGAACTATAGCAAAAACGAGTAGCAGTTTTATCACTAAACTCCTCACCTGCGACAACGCTACGAAACGCGTGTACAGCTCCGTGCATAGTCGGTAGTTACTATCCGTCTTAAGGTGTCAGGCAATCCAATCCAATTCGAAACAGCGAACATTTGTTCCAGAGGCCACCACGTTACAGCAAGCGTGGGGGGCCTCGTTGGCCAGCGCCGCGTGAACGTAGTGCCCCTTGGCGCGAAATATGAAACTACTCGAGGTTTTCTGCGTTATCGCGATCGTATTATCCTAGCCCACGCGGAAATACGCTCGTTTTAGCCGTACAGCAATGCATTACCTCTATGGAGCATCGTCCTGAAACCGAAAAAATAAGCGCATAATGCCGAAAGACGTATTAAGCGGGATAGTATAAACAAGAATTCACTGAACAGAACTGTTCAGGGTAAACCTTATGCAAAGGTGTTAAAAATTGAGAATAATTACAGTCCAAATGTAAGCTGATATTGCATGGTCGAATAAGACAACGCGCAGGAGCCAGACAAGAAACCTGGTGGACGCTTGAGCTTTGCCTCAAGAGTACAACGCGATAGCGTAATCGTGCCCTGTTTGCACTGCCTTCTCAATCGGTAGCAGCGCCTTGCTTCTCGGTGAAAAGCTCAACCATGCCACAAAGACAACCATTTTACGTATAACTTGAGCAATCTGAAACCATCGTGTAATGCCTACTGCAAGTACGATTGTGAAGTGCCCACTGTTACAAGAATGATCCAGAGATGGCGCAACGATCGCGTGCACTGTCTTACTCATTCAGGCATTTGTTATCAGTCGCATAACCTATAGCTTTCCTTACCTGAGGATCTTGAAAGCAGACGAGCACAAAATAGACAGAGTCATGCGTGTGACTCTCAAGAAGGCTCTGAACCTTTCCCCGTGGACACTCACGGAACGTCTGCTTCAAATGGGGCTCCACAATACCGCATCCGAACTATTCCAAGCACACCACACGAATCAAGTCATGCGCCTGGCCATTACTAAAACGGGACGGAAAACACTATCAGAACTTGGCATCGAAGCCCCCATTCAGAGGAGGGAGAAACAATGTATCCCACATGAATGGAGGCAGGACTTCATCATCAAACCACTACCACGCAACATGCATCCACAGTTCCACGAACGTCGACGTCGGGCACGGGCAAAAGTTCACGACAAGTACTCAGACACTGAGTGGGCGCCTTCTTTGTCGATGCAGCTGGACCAGTGAACGGAAAATGCACGGCAAGCGTCATTAGGTCAACAGATAGACTGTATATCAGCCCAGGACACAGACACAACTAGCATGGAAGAAGCCGGAATCGCCCTCGCCCTACGAAACGCCGGGTCCACCTTCGTTCTCACAGACTCAAAAGCAGCCTACCGAAATTTCTGTAAAGGCTACATTGGCCCCATTGCGCACCGAATCCTAACACAGCTGTCGTCCCTACGCTCAGAGGGTGAATGAAAACAGCTGATATGGATACCCGGCCACTGCAGAGTTAGAGGCAATGAGCTCGCCCATGCCTCAGCCCGAGAATTACTCTTCCGGACCTCCGACCCCGGCATATCGCACCCACCCTCGGCTATGCGTATGGACCCGCTCCTAACATACACTGATATTCTAGAACACCAAAGACTCGAAGGACGGAAACTTCCGCCCCCGGGGCCAAACCTCAGCAAGGAATCTCAGGTAGTGGGGCGTCGCCTGCAGACCTTGTCCTACCCCAACCCATACATACTGTCCAAGATAGATCCCGAAACACACACGCATCACAGTGCAGGTTCTGCGCCAATAAAACAGCCACCCTGTACCACATGGTATGGGAATGCCCACACAATCCACCTATGCAACCCAGGACACAACACAACATTATAGGGTGGGAGGCAGCTCTGTCCAGCTCGGATCCGAAGACCCAAGAGGCCCTCGTGAAACGGGTGAGGACAGCGGCCCGCGCCAATGGGATCCCGGACTAAGGATCCCACTCACCGAGCTTGTCGCGAATGAACACCAAATAAATGTTTTATTCTCTCTCTCTTGCGCAAGCCGCACGCTCCTTCGGAATTGATGATGATGATGATGCTCCTTGTATGATTGGCACATACCCACTCAGGGGGATCGGCCAAGAGTCCGGGCGGATCATACAGCCTGGATTATTAATTTTTAAGTGGTCATATCGGTTACTCTCTGCTACATCCTTCTTTATGTCCTCCTCCTCCTCTATGAACTCTTAGCGCACGAAGTATCAAATATCGTCTGGCTCTCCAGCTCGCGGGCCGCTCCCCCCGCCTCTTAACTCTCCACTCTACATTCCTACCTCCCTGTAGCCACATCTATTCTTGTAACCCAACGCTTATTAAACTCAAATAATCCCCTTTAACAAAAGCCCAATGTTTTATCGGTCACTAAAATGCCACAACAAAACACCAACTGTGCCATAATTCTTCCTTTTGCGAATCAGTGCAGTACCCACTACGCGTCTGTAAGGCGATAGGCTTACAGGCCTCCTGAGGATGATTAAATATGTCTGAGCGCTTTTTAATAGGTGGGCCGGTAAACCTCTCTCTCGTTGTGCGATTTACCAGCCTTGACGCCTGGTGCGATTGCGCCCTTCCGCCACGCAACGTTAAATGAGTCAAGGAGACTCCTCGAATTACATGATATTCGTATAGGGTTTGTTTCAGAAGCGGTTCGAAGCAATGCGCAGCTCTGCCGTAGAAAACCTGCTTTCTACGCAGATGGACTGGGTTCGATTCCCACTCGAACCAAACTTTTTTGGTTAGTTATTGTTGCTCATTGTATCGGTTTTTTTGCTTACGGACAACGGTGATTTTTCTCTCGCAACCAATGACAACGACGTCGATGCTGATGCCGACATCGGAATTTCTGCAAAACGAGCTCTTTAACGGTATGGCGTTTACAGTAAGTTTACGAAAAAAAAGCCACTGATCTCGGTTCCAACTAGAAATGGGAGCGTAAAAATAAGTGCCTTCTAAATGTGACTATTTTGTCTAAAAGATAGTTTATTCAAGGTGCTTTGCGCTTCTTGGCGAACCGCCCTTAGAGTACATGGGCCACGGTATATTTGAGACTATGGTTATCAACGTTTTTTCACGAATTTGTAAGTGCTTTAATGAACCTGATTTCGTCGACATATTTTCTACATATCATTTACGTATTGTTGCTCATTATTCATGAATGGCATTACTAGGTTTTCAAAATATCCCACTGTTCATTACCTCTCTTTTTTGTGTGCACGTGTCAGCTGTATTCAGAAATCATTGCCATCACCTTAAAGACGAGGAGGAAGTCAAGCATCGTTTCTTCGCTCGCAAGCAAGCATTCTCTGGTTAGCGCAGCTATGGGTGAGCAATATTTCTGTCTTTTGTTTTGCCAACGACTGGAAAACTTCTGCAGAATCCGCTTTGATCTCTGTTACTGATACCCTAGTAGTTAAGAAGCCCTGAGTAGAATATGTCTCCAATGTTTTAGGCGACTAGCTTTCAATAACAGTGCAAATGGTTCTTTTCGCTAGGTGTCCGTGATGATATTAAATTTCACGGCTTATACCCATCTCAACTAATCGTTTTCTGACCGCGGGGCATCCAAAAGCAACGCCCATGTATGGACAAAAAAAAAGCGGTGTATTTCGTGCTTCATTCTCACAGTGATATGACTTGCTTAAAGGCTTCAAGCAGGTTTTCCTAAGACAGGGAATTGATGAGATTATGCCATTTTCTCAGTTGTCTGCGCCTTTAGTGCAAGCAAGAACATTAATGTACCCATGTTAGCAAAAAAGCGAAGAAAAAGAAGCAAAAGAATAGAATTGCAGCCATTTAATTCTGTGAAGGTGGTTGGCGACCTTCATAGAAATAAACGGAGCTGACGAGCGTACTCACGCCTTTGCTCTCGTCACCGTCGTAGACCTATTCCATGTTTGTAAGCAGCTGTAGGCGCCGTTGACATACTGAAGGGTTTGCAGCGACGTTGCGGCGCGCAGGCTCCGTCTAGCCCAAAGCTCGCCACCGCCCTCTATGATCACGTGACAACTGGCACAGCAGTCGCGGAGCCCCCCCGGGCTCTGCTCGGAGGCAGCTTTGCAGCTGCTTTGCCAGTTGTCATGTGGTCATAGAGGACGGTGGCGATCTTTGGGCTGGGCGGAGCCTACTCGCCGCGACGTCGCTGCAAACCCTTCAGTATGTCAACGGCGCCTACAGCTGCTTACAAACATGGAATAGGTCTATAAGCGCGAGGCTCCTCGGAAGTTTGCACAATGCGTGCTCCACCCACACTTTCCATGCCCGAGCGCGCCAGCGCAGCGCCTCGCATTACTGAGGAAATACGTACGAAATGTGTATCCCACCATGGAAGCTTTCGTTTGAGGTCATTCCATGCCATATCAACCAGCGTTTCTCCGGCCATCATAAATAAGGCTGAAATATTTTTCACCCTTTTTTGAAGTTCGAAACTCGTTCTGCTTGTTCATTTCTGTTCCCAAAAATATTCCCGCCTATTTGTGAGTTTGTATATTTTGCGCCGAAGTGTACTTGAGCGCATCGAACAACATTTTTTTAAGCGATGTTTAGGTGATGTATGCTCGGTAAAATGGTGTTTGCGGCAAGATAATGAAATGATGTAACTGTAAAAACAACTAATCTTTTATATACATATTGTAACGAAGAAGAAGTACTCCGGCACAGAGGCAGCGACATCGAGCTTGCAGCAGAGGCTCGAGCTAGTGAACTGTGCCCGGTGCATTGCTACCAGCGCCTACGCTCAATAAATCTCCTTTATATTTGGTGGAGTCCGTGCTGGGTACCGTTCCCTCAAGCTTCCCTCTACCATCCTGGATCTCCGTTCTCGGCGGCTACCTTCTGCTATGCCCGACGCCGACCAGCAGACGCTTCCATCGGCACCTGCCACCTGCCCTGGTAGTGTTCCCCAGCGGGAGCCTCCAATCTTCAGCGGAACAGACGACAACGACGTCGAAGATTGGCTCTCGACATACGAACGGGTGAGCGCTTTGAACAAATGGACGGACGCGGACAAGTTAACACGCGTGTCGTTCTACCTCGCGGGTGTGGCCAGCCATTTGGTTCAGGAACCACGAGGGAGACGTCCGAACGTGGCCGCTGTTCAAAACGTCAATTACGGCAGTATTCGACCGACCCGCCGTCCGAAAACTCCGAGCTGAGCAGCGTTTGCGCACACGTGCACAAGACACGGGTGAAACGTTCACAAGCTACATTGAAGATGTTGTCGACCTGTGCAGACGCGTGAACGCTGATATGACAGAAACTGAAAAGATCAAGCACATCATGAAAGGGATTGATGATGACGCTTTTCAAATGCTCTTGGCGAAGAGTCCGACCACTGTTAACGACGTTATTAGCTTATGCCAGAGCTACGATGAATTGCGGAAGCAGCGAGCCCTGACAAGGCGTCCTCCAGCACACGACTTGGCATCACTGTCCAGTCTGACCAACGGCCATGACCAGGTGTCACTAATAGCCGAAATCAAAGCCTTTGTTCGCGAAGAAGTCGCGCGACAGCTCTCCCTGGTGCCCTTCACTCAGGAAACTACCACAACTCTGCCATCGTCCCTCCGTGGCGTCATTTCAAGGAGAGGTCGCTGAGGCGCTGCCAGCTGCTCGCGAGCAAAATCTGGTGGCTGCTCCACTCACATACGCTGCGGTTGCTGCCATGCCCACTCGCAAAGCACCCGCACCACCTGTTCAACATCCTGTGAGCTATGCCCCACCTCCAGTCCACTGGGCCAGCACTGCCACCGCCACCGCCAACCCGTGGCGCACGCTCGACAATCGACCGATATGCTTCGCGTGTCGATACCCCGGACACGTCGCAAGGGTATTGCCGCCGCCGGGTGCAACCCACCGAGGACAACCCCCGAGAGCCGTACTTCCCGTTTGACCCAAACGCGCATTACGCTCCCTCCAACGCGCATTACGCTCCCTCCAACGCAGCGCAAGCTCGCTACCAGGCCGATCGCCGCCCTCGATTCGATCGTTTCCGCTCGCCCTCCCCGCGTCCCCGATCACCTTCGCCGATGCGTCCACGGCCCGCATCTAGCGAAGAGGGAAACTAGACGACGCAGTTCCTGAGGCAAGAACTGCGCAAGTTTCGGTTTGCCCAAGTCCTCACACTTCACCTGCCAATGTCATCGATGTGTTCGTCGAAGGTGTCGCTACCAGTCGCTCTTGTGGATACCGGGGCTGCTGTTTCTGTTATCGATGCTGAATATTGCCGCTAAATTCGTAAAGTGACGACGCCTTCTGTCCGGATTGTCGCTCCGTACAGCCAGTGCTCAGCCCATTCAACCGACCGCAGTCTGTACAGCCCGTGTGACCATTCAGAACGTTCTGTACACGATAGAGTTAATCGTTCTTTCATCGTGCTCCCATGACGTAATCTTAGGATTGGGATTTTCTGTCGCGTCACAACGCCGTAATCGATTGTGCTCGGGCTGAGGTTGAATTCTGCGCACTCGATGACCCAGCCTCCGTCGACACCAAATCTACCGCGAAACTCGTTGTGAACGCCGACACCTACATTCCTCCGTGCTCTTCTGCATTCGTACCAGTGTCGTGCAACGCCATATCTGACGGGACAGTTTTCTTCACGCCATCTCACATCTTCGTTGCCCGAAGAGCCCTTCCGTTGCCTTTTGCTGCTCTTGACCTTGTCCAAGGTTCCACCACAATGCCCATTTATAATCATCATGCATCACCGTTATCACTGCTTTCCCACGAGTGCCTTGGCCATGTCGAGACGGTCAACTCCACACGGATTATATCCGTCCCTGATGAGCCTGATGAGAAGCCTTCTACGACCGTCTGTCAACTGAGTGTCCTCTCCGCGCCTGACCCAGCATCTACCGATATATTTCGGCCATTCATCGCCGCAGATTTGACACCTTCGCAGCAATCACAGCTCCTCACCATGCCTTCAGCGCTACCGCCCCTCTTTCGACGTTGCACAAACATCTCTAGGTCGTGCCTTAACAGTCGAACACCACATTGACACTGGCTCCCACTCACCGCTGCGGCAACGTCCATATCGCGTGTCCGCTACAGAACGCCGCGTCATTGCTGACCAAGTCGACGACATGCTCCGCCGAGGCGTCATTAGACCTTCACAGAGCCCATGGGCGTCTCCGGTGGTACTCGTCACAAAGAAAGACGGCTCCATCCGCTTCTGCGTCGATTTCCGGCGGTTGAACAAGATCACGCTGAAGGATGTCTATCCACTGCCGCGCATTGACGATGCTCTGGACTGTTTACAGGGTGCCGAGTTCTTTTCTTCGTTAGACTTGCGGTCAGGCTACTGGCAGGTGCCCATGGCGGAGGCCGATTGCCTGAAAACCGCTTTTGTCACGCCAGACGGCTTATATGAATTCACCGTCATGCCTTTCGGACTTTGCAACGCGCCTGCTACGTTCGAAAGGATGATGGACAACGTTCTGCGTGGGCTTAAATGGAAGATCTGCCTCTGCTACCTCGACGATATCGTAGTCTTCGCCCCTGACTTTGCAACACACCTACGTCGCCTTGAGCACGTCCTTGCTTGCTTGACCAACGCCGGTTTGCAATTGAACCTTAAAAAGTGTCGATTTGCCATGCGTCAACTGACCATTTTAGGCCACGTTGTGTCCAAGGACGGCGTTCTTCCGGATCCCGAGAAATTGCGCGCTGTCACGGCGTTTCCGAAACCTACTACCATCAAAGAACTGCGCAGTTTCGTTGGCTTATGTTCTTATTTCCGGCGATTCGTTCGAAACTTTGCGTCCATTATATCACCCCTCACGCAACTCCTCGGCGGCAGTAAAGATCTCTCATCGTGGTCCCCTGCCTGCGACGAGGCTTTCACCACCTTGCGACGACTTCTCACGACACCACCCATTCTTCGCCATTTTGATCCGCAAGCTCCAACTGAACTCCATACCGACGCCAGCGGTGTAGGCCTGGGTGCTGTGCTCGCACAGCGTCAACCTGGCCACACAGAATACGTCGTGGCGTACGCCAGTCGCACACTGACCAGAGCAGAGAGTAACTACAGCGTCACAGAAAAGGAGTGTTTGGCCATTGTGTGGGCGCTTGGCAAGTTTCGCCCATATTTGTATGGCCGTTCTTTTGACGTCGTGACCGACCACCATGCGCTGTGCTGGCTTTCGACGTTAAAAGACCCATCTGGCCGCCTTGCTCGCTGGGCGTTGAAAATCCAAGATTACGACATACGCGTGGTTTATCGTTCAGGACGGAAGCATGCTGACGCTGACGCGCTTTCCCGTTCCCCTCTCTCTCTGACAGCCACTGCTGACTCCGCACATGAACCCACATTGTCATCTCTTGACTTTGACAACATTGCTGTGGAACAACGCAATGACCCGTGGACTGCGTCTCTTCTGGACCTTCTCTGCGACACCTCTAAAGTTCCAAAGTCGCGAATGCTCCGGCGCCAACTTCCACACTTTTCGATTCGTGACACGCTGCTCTATCGGCGCAATTATACACCAGAGGGACGCAAATGGTTGCTCGTTGTCCCGCGAGCCTTGAGGTCAGAGATCTGTTCCTCTTTCCACGCTGACCCACAATGTGGCCATGCGGGATTCTTCAAGACTTACGAAAGACTTCGACACCGTTACTACTGGCGTGGCATGTATACTTTCGTCCGCAACTTCGTCCGCTCTTGCCGCGAATGTCAGCGTCGAAAATCGCCACCGCACATCTCCGCCGGTGAACTACAGCCTTTGCCATGCCCTCCCCGACCCTTCGACCGGGTCGGTATAGACCTTTATGGGCCGCTTCCATTGACTCCTACAGACAACAGGTGGGTATTAGTAGCAGTCGACCACTTAACACGCTATGCCGAGACAGCTGCTCTTCAAAGTGCTACAGCACAGGGCGTCGCCACTTTCATACTGCGCCGTTTTGTGCTGCGTCATGGCGGTCCTCGAGAACTCCTCAGCGACCGGGGCCGCGCCTTCTTATCAGAGGTCGTTGAAAAATTGCTGGCTGAATGTGCTATTGTACATCGCACATGCACCGCTTACCACCCGCAAACCAATGGTACTACAGAGCGCTTTTAATCGAACTCTAGGGGACATGCTCTCTATGTACGTTACATCTGATCACTCAAATTGGGACCTAGTTCTCCCATTCGTAACGTACGCGTACAATACGGCAACGCAAGCTACCACTGGTTTCTCTCCTTTTTACCTCCTCTACGGCCGTCACCCTTCCCACACCATTGACACCATTCTGCCCTATCGACCGGACGCGTCCGAGTGCCCGCCGATCTTAGACGCCGCCAGACACGCAGAAGAATGTCGCCAGCTCGCCCGCCGCTTTACCTCCGATGACCAGAACCGCCAAAAAGCAATCCACGATGCCCAGAGCTCGACTGCCGGTTTTTCTTCCAGGCACCCTTGTGTGGCTGTCAGTGCCCCATCGCACACCAGGACTCTCTTCCAAACTTCTTCCTAAGTACGATGGGCCGTATCGCGTTCTCGGAACAGACTTCTGCAGTCAACTACCTTATTGAGCCTCTCACGCCGCCGTCGGACCTGCGACATCGTAACCGCGAGGTTGTACACGTTCAGAGACTCAAGCCAGTACCACGGTTCTACGGACTCTGCAGATGACTAAGTCACCAGGATGGCTCCCTTTTTTCCGCGGGGCCATTGTAACGAAGAAGAAGTACTCCGGCACAGAGGCAGCGACATCGAGCTTGCAGCAGAGGCTCGAGCTTAGTGAACTGTGCCCGGTGCATTGCTACCAGCGCTACGCTCAATAAATCTCCTTTATAATATTAATTCCTCGAGGACTTTCAGCACGATGAAAATTTAATAAAGTCGCGAAGTTTGATATTTTTTTTCCGGAAGAATGAGAAATTCAAAGGGCACAAAAAGTATGTAATGGTGCTCTGTTCAACGTGCTACTAAATAAATATAGATTAGCAGCTAAAGGTATAGCTCACGGTCTGGCAAAAAATACCATTTCATTTTTTTTAAAGAGCTCTCTATTCAACGTAAAAATATTTGCCTCCGTGGTCTGAATAAAAATATGCAAAGTACTACCTCATTATAAAGCTCTACATATTAGCTGAACAGAAGCACAGTAACAAAAGGGTATCATTGTTAACTTTCATAAATGTATATATTGCTTGATTTTGTACCTGTGCCAGTTTTTCACCGTCGCAATTCACGCGGCATGAAGCACGTGTAACGGCAATCTTCAGCGCAAGCCCACTAACTTAGTATGCACACGGGAAAATTTGCCACTGTCATCAAAGCAACTAAAAAGAGAACGGGGTTACCATCTGCGTTCTATTGCAGCCATAGGTAATCTACAAACAATGTGGCCAGAGTGTGACGACTTCCAGATGAGCCACCCAGCCGATAAAGATTTATACAATAAACAATCACAATCTCACAGCATCAACAAGACTGTCATAAAGCTAGGCTTTCACTTAATAATATAAAGGTGTTCTTCTCTTACATAGTCTGGTATCACTTAAATAATATAAAGGCGTTCTTCTCTTATAGTCTGATATGAGTCTTTGCGTTTCAGGGAGCATGGTTCTCTCCTGAAAGCAGGACAAAAAAAATTCACCAATTGTAATACGGCAGTCTTTATCAATGCATTGCGTAAATGCCACCAGCCGGCATCTGGCTTACTTGCTGCATATAATGCAATATTATTATTCCGAGTATTTAAACGAACCTTTCACGTTTGCGAACTCTCTGAGGAGAGTAGCATGTTGCATTGTACATCCCTAACGGCTGGACGGCTCATTTGGAAGTCATCCCACTCTGGCCACATTGCTTGTAGCGTACCTCTATTAAAGGCGAAAGCCTTTAATGTCTCATGCTCACGTCCGTCCGGTGTCCGTCCGTCCGGTCCGGTGTCTGTCCGTCCGTCTGTCCGTCCGTCCGTCCGGTGTCTGTCCGTCCGTCCGTCTGTCCTTCCGGTGTCCGTCCGCCTGTCCGTCTGTCTGTCTGTCTGTCTGTCTGTCTGTCTGTCTGTCTGTCTGTCTGTCTGTTCATCCGTCAGTCCATGTCCGTCCGTCCCGTCCATCCGAGCTCTGGCACGGAGCCAGGTGGCCACCAGGATGCGCAAACGGACGCCGGTCGCGTCGGACTCTACAGCGCTCGCTCTTTGCTTGAGTAGCTTCGCTGTGCCCAGCGTTTGCAATCATTCTGACCGACGCCGTCTCAATGGACACAGGCGTTCACGGAATACACCTTCGATTTTACAAAGGGCCCGTTAATTTAAGCGCTGGAACGCTATGGCGTTTGCACGATGCACAAAGCGCGAGAAAATACTAACGCATGCGAACGGAGGAAGATTAGTCTCGCGTCTCGCTGCCATTCGCGGTAAAAAATTAAAAAAAGAAAACACGCACACATTGGCTTTGTGTGTTATCCCACTGAGAATGAAAAAGAAAAAAAAAGACATGACATAGTCAGTGGAACGGCCACACGCTTTCGCCGAACACACTTTAGAATGTACAAAGTGTTCTTCAATTTTTGCAATAAAACACAGATAACTCCATTTCTTTTCAATTGCTTTGAAGACGGTGCCAAGATTGGCCGTATGCATGCCAGGTCAGTGGGCTTGGCCTGGTGATTGCCGTTGCGTCTGCTTTATGCCACTTTGCTGGTGACGGCACAGATACAAAATAAAAAAAAATACTTCTCGAGTCTATAAAATAATACTCTCTTGTAACTTCACTTATGTAGAGCTAATATGTAGAGCTTTCTAATGAGGTATCTTGCATATTTTTAGTCTGACCAACGAAGGCCAATTTTTTTACGTGGAATATAGCGCTTTTTTTTTAAAGTGAAGTTCGCAATTTTTTCCCATCCGCTCTGCTATACCTTCAGCTCCTAAACCACTTTGATTTAAGTGGCATGTTGAACAGGGCGCCATTACCTACGTTATTTGTGCCCTTTGAATTTCTCATGTTTCCTGAAAAAAAAAATCCCACTTCGCGACTTTCTAAATTATTATCGTGCCAAAAGCCCTCTAAGAATTACTATACATAAAAAAGTTGTATCACTTTATTATCTTCCTTCAAGCAGCATTTTACCGAATACATCAAAGAAACATCCTTTGAAAAATATTGTTGTTCGATGCCCTCTAGCACATTCGGCCCAAAGACACAAACTCTCACGAAGAGGCGGGGAAATTTTTAGGATTAGAAATAAACGAGCAGAACGAGTATCGAACTTTAGGAAAGGGTGGAAAATTTTTCAGCCGTATTTATGATGGTCGGGAAAAACGCTGGCTGACTTGGCATAGCTTAATCCACCAGTGGCTTAACCCACCTCATTTGGTGTGGCACTGTCCCTTGAGTCGGCCTCACTTTATAAGCATTCATGACATCATGTGACTAAGAAATCACGTGACGTCAGGTAGCGACGATGGTAGCAATGCAGGCTTGTTGGTATGCCACACTTTTTATAAGAGTTCAGCGCGAAAGGACACTTTTTATTTCTTGCCTGGTTAGCATTCCAATTTATCTGCAGTGCAAACTTCTTATGATGGTTTCGTCCACGGACTTTAGTTTTGTGGTCGAGAAATTCGGTGCCAGCCTGCTTCAATGTCAGGTACGCCTGTGTTCATCATAGAGCTTACCTTACTGCATTATAAACCTAAAATAAATAAATTGGTAGGCCTAAATACACATTTCTCACCATTGACTGTACACATTGGGACACCATATGTCCCTGTAGTTGAAAGTTTTACTGAAATAACGAGCAGCAGGCATTAGAAATTCTTCTCTTAGACTTTATTACTTACCACAACAAAGCGTCTTGAAATGAAATTCACATGTAGGGTATTCCTGCTCGATGGACACACATTGTTAAATTGGGAGCTTTCATTTCCGGCTTTGTGCGGGAGTGGAGGTAAGCTATTTTAAAACTTCTGATAATATTTTAACACGTGTGGTGAACAGAAGACGACGACAAAGCACACTAGCAAGCCAGGAAGCCTCAGTGCTGTAGTAGCACTCGTCACGAGTTCGCGCTTGCCCGGATTTTGGCTGCTTGACGCCCGCCGCTGTTCGACGCTAAACCCGTGATGTTTCTCAACATTTCCTGTAGTCCAGCGCCACTAAAGCACATCACACACGTTAGGATGACACATTCTTTTTTGCACCATTTTGAATAAACAGGCTAAAACAATGTTGAAAAAATATTTTAAAGAAAAATGGCATTTTCAAGGGTGGCGACCTACCTTAAGTAATACATTTTGGGCGTTTCCAAAAGCGGTTACACTGCTCGTGCAGTGTGCTTTTAGCAAAATTTGTATGGTTCATTTAATACAAATGGTACGCATTAAAGTATAAGCCGGCCGAATGTTGTCAGCAATTGTGATGCCAGAAATTTTTATCGTATAAGTAATACAAATGGCACGCATTACATTATAAGCGGCACAATGTTATCAAGAATCTTAATGATATAGTGAAGTTTAATACAATAGGCCACTACTGCTGTTGATGACGATGATAATGTTTGATGACTCACAGAGCTGCTCTTTCTATCAGTGCATATTTTATAAACTTTTTATTCGCAGTCGAACATTGTACGGCTTGCGACATGCTGTAAATTGTTGCATAAATTTCAAGTCTTTTTTGTTTCTAACTTGGAACTAAAATTCATTTTTTCACAGGAGACAGTAGATTCTCATCGACACCAGGTATGTCGGCAAATGGTTTTCATCAACCTGAAAATCGCTAATTGGTTATTGATGTTGTCCCAGTGAGTGTTGTTTTCGTTAACAGTGAAGCCATTGTATGAACCGAGCTGGTCCCCTTCAATCAAAAACCAGGCTAGCACTATATTTCCTTCAGCACTATTTTAATTGCACCAAACCTGTTCAGTAAATTACAGAAAGTTACATTTGGATTATTTGATCTTGAAAAGGGTATAATATTTGCGCTACGGGAACATAAACCCTCAGCACACGCAGCTCAGGCGAGCCTTTAAAAAAAAACAAAAAAAATACATCGACGTAGGAAGAAGAGTGAATGAACAAATTGCGAGCGTAATATTTTTGTTGTTCTCGTAAGAAACCCATATATCCGCGACAACAAAAGATTAGCCCAAGTGCCGCGTACAGCTGCCGAAGTACCGTTGGTGGCTCCTTTGAGCCAAATTGGTTACGAACCAGTCCGGTGATTAAAATTTCTTGCTGGCGCATGGGTGTTTCCTGGCTACATTGGACTTCTATTTTTAGCGCATTTAGTCGCCATATTTTTTCATTACTTTTAGATTAGATACTTCGAAACGTTTCTGTTGTGTCAGGCGATGCGCGCGCATGTCCTGCCTCCTTTCAGACGCTGGTGCGCACCGACTCACACCAATGCATGGCGAGGGGCGCATTCAAAGGCGGAGTGTTAAAGTATCGTGCATGTTCGCAAACGCGGGGCTAGCCCGCTGCTAACGATGCCAGCCATCTATGCTGAACGCCGCCTTTTAACGCTGGACTGTTATGGCAACGCTATTGATCACGATCTGTCTGGGAATTCGAAGAAAAAAATGCTTCGTTTCATGTTGCGACATAATTGTTAGCGGCAGCGTTCAAATATTCAATTAGCCAATCAATCAATCCATCAATCAATCAATCAATCAGTCACTCAGTCTATCTATCTATCAATTAATCAATCAATTGGGAATTGCATTACGCGATTTCAGAGCCTTGTTAAAAAAATTAGTGGACTGATAACCTAAATTGCCAGTAACCATCTTCGGCAATTACAACACGTACTTGGCAAGACCGCTATCTGTTCCGCATAAACTACATGCAGCCACATTGAACTTACGGTAATCAATCAGATATAGTCGATGTACTCAGCTGGTGGAAAATATGGCTTATTGAACTAAATGTCGCGAAGCACAATGTCATCCATGTCACCCAGTGTGCCTGTTCATGTTCTTGAACAGCATTCCATAGAACCGTCGGTAGTTAGAAACACTTAGGTTCATACACCCTCTAATCTAAATGGTGTAGTACGCACAGGAAACTTTGTGAACAATGCCATTCGTGTGCTTGGATATTTACGTAGCAACATTCCCGTCCCTCCTCTCTCAGTTAAATTTCATGCCCGCCGCTCTTCGACGCTCAACGCTTGACGTTTATCGACTTTCCCTGAAGACCAGCGCCCATAAACCAGGTCACATTTACTGGAGGTACGTGGATTCCCAGCACCAACTAGGACCTTCGCTCCCGGAAACTCCCCCCCCCCCCCCCGGTTCGTGACCCCATTACCAGCATGGCCCACGAGACCCCTATCCTGTCTGGACCTTCGCCAGTTCACGTCACCTGCGGCGCCGTGTATCGCCAGCGAGATCCGCGCATATTTACCGGCTCGGCGTACTCGGATGGGGAAGTCTGGCTGTCGAAGTACGAGCGTGTCAGTGCCAGTAACAAGTGCGATGACAAAATGAAGCTTGGTTACGTTCAATTCTACATTACGGCAATCGCCCACCTATGTTATCACAACCACGAGAGCGACCTTCCCACATGGTCCGTCTTTAAGACTTCCATTACGGACGTCTTTGGTCGGCCATCGCCAAGCAAGCTTCGAGCAGAGCAGCGCTTGCGTCACCGGGCGCCGCTACCAGGCGAGAACTTCACAGGCTACACTTGAGGATGTGCTCAACCTCTGAAACCGTCTGGAAACGTGTCCACTCCACCATGACCGAAGAGGAGAAAATCAAGAACGTCTTGAAGGACATCGACGATGACGCTTTTCAGATGCTGCTCTCGAGGTATCCTTCCACAGCCGCTGCACTGGTCTCACAGTGTCAGAATTTCGACGAGTTGCGCAGGGCAGCGCTCGATAGCAAGCCAGTCCCTAACAACCATCGACAAACTATCGAGCTTGTATGTTAGTTCTCGCCCTACCGATCAGCAGCCGCTGCTATCCACCATCAAGGACTTCATCCATGAAGAAGTAGTGCGTTAGCTTTTATTGCTCCCTCTCACGAACGAGCCGGCGCATTCTTTGGGCTCATTCTTCCGATAATGCTGAGGCCCTACCATCTATGCCCCAACAAGCAGCCGTCACCGTGCCGCTTACTTACGCTGCCATCGCTGCTTGGCCCCCCTCAGCAGCCTACGCAGTATGCCCGACCGGATATGCCGACCCCTGTCTCGCCGCCTACTGCGAATTCTGAACCGCTTCACTACGCGGGGCCTTAGCCATCGTTCTTCCGCCACGAAGACGCGTGGCGAACGCCGGACAACAAGCCATCTGCTTCGCCTGTGGCGTCGCGAGACACGCCGCTCGCCACTGTCGCCGGTGCGCGCCTTCTTTCTTCAACACCGCACCTGATCACTCGTCGTCACGCACACCAGCCACGGACACCGCTGATAATCGACCATCGTTCTCAAATCACCGATCACCATCTCCTCCACGACGTTGTCTGTCGCCCACGCGTCGCCCTTCAGCTACAGAGAGAGCCTGATTGCTGCAGTTCCGGAGTCAAGAGCTGTATGCATGTCGAACTGTCCAAGACCACCATGTGTTTCACGGCAAAATGTTATTCACGTCGATGTTGAAGGAACCGCCGCCGTTGCTCTTATTGACGCAGGGGCCGCCGTTTCCGCAATCTCCGAGACACTGTGCCACAAGACAAAGAAGCTGGCGACGTCATTATCAGGACTAATGCTCCGTACTGCCAACTCACTATCCATTGCAGCGTCAGCTGTGTGCGCTGCGTGGGTCATCATCGAAGATGCACTCTACGTGGTTGATTTTTTCATGCTACCGTCCTGCTCCCACATTATTTTCGGGTGGGAGTTTCTATCGAGCCATAGCGCCGTCATAACCGTTTTCATGACGGAGTCGCTCTTACGCTGCTGCAGCTCTCTCTTTCCCCGGACCCTCCTCACAAACTTCTCGTCGCTGAGGACACAAATAATCCTGCCGAAAGGTGGGCCCTTTGTGGCACTAACGTGTACGACCGCGCCAGAGGGAACAGCACTCTTTGCTCCATCGGAAGTCTTTCTCCGTTGCCACGGCTTACGACTGCCCTTTACCTTGCTATAGCTTAAATCTGGTGCTACAATAATGCTCGTTGCCAACTCGTTCACGTCCGCCGTTACCTTTCTTCGTGTAGAGTATTTGGGGCGTGCGCAAGGCGTCGTCCTCTTGCGTTCCCTGGACTTCTGTGAGGATGAACCCTACCTTCAGCTGTACGCCATGACGTCACCTATTCCCAAATCTTCAGCCCCAGATGATTTCCGCCCTTCTATTGCGGAATACCTACCGCCATCGTATCTCAGAGAACTTGTGGCTCTATTGTAACATTCCCGCTCTTCTTTCGATCGCGTCAAGCCAATCTTGGGCCGCATGACAAGGGTCATTCACCACAGTGACACCGTTTTCCATGCCCCCCTTGCGCCAACGACCCAATCAAGTTTCCGCGGCAGAACGGCAAGTTATCAACGAACAAGTCGACGACATGCTTTAACGCGAAGTTATTCAGCTGTCCCAGAGCCCCTGGTCCTCTCCTGTCGTACTTGCGCTCACGAAGGATGAATCTCTCCTGTTCTGTGTCGACTATAGCCGCCTTAATAAGATTACCCGAAAGGATGTCTACCCGTTACCGTGCATCCATGATGCTGTGGATTGCTTAGAAAGGGCAGAATATCGTCTTTAGATTTACGATCAGGTTACTGGCAAGTACCGACGGCTGACACTGATTGTGCGAAGATTGCGTTCGTCACTCCTCGGCGGCTTTTAAGGAGTTTAACGTCATCCCGTTAGGATTGCGCAACGCTCAGGCTACTTTCGAACGGATGAGGCGATTCAATCCTTCGCGGCTACAAGTGGAACACCTGCCTTTGCTACCTTGACGATATCGCTGTATTTTCTAGGGATTTTCCAACTCACCTTGCCCGCCTTCGTGAGCTTCTGACGTGCCTCACCTGAGCTGGTTTTCAACTAAACATCAAAAACCGTCATTTCGTGGCACGCCACTTGACGATTGCTAGGTCACGTCGTCTGCAAGGAAAGCGTCCTTCCGGACCCAGCGAAACTTCATGCCGTTGCCGAATCCCCGAACCCCCCCTTGCATGAAGACGCTTCGAAGTTTAATTGGGCTGTGTTCCTACTTTCGCCGATTTGTACGCGACCTCGCTTCCATCATCGTCCCTCTTACCAATCTTCTGAAAGCCGCTAATGGCTTGTCCGCTTGGTCACAAAAGTACGATACACTTTTCGAAATGCTACTTTGCTTACTAACATCACCTCCGATACATCGACACTTTGAGCGGGATGCGCCAACGGAAATCCATACTTCCGCCAGCGGCGTCGGCCTTGGTGCAATATTGCCTAAAAAAACCGGGATATTAATTATACGCCGCCAATTACGCAAGTCGAACCCTCAAGAAAGTCGCGTGGAATTCTGTGACTGAGAAGGAATGCCTTGCCATAGTTTGGGCTTTGGCTAAATGTCGTCCGAGCCTTTCTCGCCGCTTTTTCGACGTCGTCATGGACCACCATGCTCTATGTTGGCTCTCGTCGCTGAAAGATCCATCGGGACTCCTCTGTAGCTGGGCACTCCGACTGCAAAAGTATGACATTTGTTTAATGTACCGATCCGTTCGGAAGCACCCCGACACTGATGCTCTCTCCCGTACACAGCTAGCATCCGACACGTCTTCTCCGCCAGTTTTGGTCGGAAATCAACGTCGCAGACGTGATGTCGGAGCAGCGCAAGGATGCGTGGATTCCTCACATGCCCGAATTTCAGGCCGACCCATCAATTTACCCCACTACAAGAACTCTTTGTCCTCAAGCACCCCATTTCGGGGTTCGAGATGGTCTCCTTCATCGGCCAAATTATGTGTCTGATGGCCAGGGGTGGCTCCTTGTGATACCTCACCAATGCGCACGGAAATGTGCGCTGCTTTCCGTACCGACCCGAAACGCGCTCACGCCGGCGTTCTCAAGCCTTACAACCGCCTGCGTCAGCGATACTATTGACACGGAATGTAACCATTTGTGTGCAAGTATATCGGTACTTGTGCTGCCTGGCAGCGATGAAAGGCTCCACCTCAACGACCGGCCGGTACGCTTCAGCCTCTCCCGTGCCTGTCCCGTCCATTCGGCCGCATTAGTGTTGATTTATGCGGCACGCTTCCCTCGACAACTTCTGGGAACCGATGGATTATCGTCGGCGTAGACCATCTTACGCGTTACGCGCAGACTGCAACTTTGCCCACAGCAACAGCCAGAGAGTTGCGTTTTTCATATTACGCAACTTCTTCCTGCGCCACGGCACTCCCCGCGAACTTTTGAGTGACAGAGGCCGTGTTTTCGTGTCTGAAGCTAGTGAAGAATTGCTCGTTCTGTGCAACATCATTCACTGCATTACGACCGCATATCATCCGCAAACCAATGGCCGGACCGAACGATTCAATCACACTCTCGGTGACATTTTGACCATGTAGGCTACACCGCATCGGACCAGACCAACTGGGACACCATCCTTGCTTTCGTGACATATGCGTACAACGCTGCTACGCAAGCGAACACAGGATTCTCACCGTTCTTTCTTTAATACGGACGCGAGCCATCATGCATGCTGGACACCATACTTCCTTAGACACCTGACGCGCGTAAGTATAGTTAAATTTCCGACGTTGCCAGGAACAGTTGGCCTGTTCATTTACGACTGAAGACGAAGTTCGTCAGAAGCTTAGACGAGGCGACGACCGACCTCTCTTCAAGACGGGTGCCCTCGTTTGGCTTTTAGTCCCACCGAGTACTCCAGGACATTCCTCCATGTTGCTGTCCCGATATCATGGTCCCTACCGTATTCTTGCTCAGACTATTCCTTCAATTGCGAGGTCGAGCTTTTGACACCATCTGACGACTTGCGCCGTCTCGGCCGGGACATCGTCCATATGTGTCGAATCAAGCCATATTATGACCCCACTATACTGCCGACGTCTTAAGTTGCCAGGATGGCTCCGCTATTTTCCGGGGGCCAATGTGGTGAAGACAGGACGGCGACAAAGCACACTAGCAAGCCAGCAACCCTCAATGTCAGTAGTAGCATTGGTCACGAGCGCGCACTCGCGCGGATTTTGGCTGCTTGACGCCCGCCACTCTTCGACGTTCAACACTTGACGTTTCCCGACTTTCCCTGAAGTCCAGCGTCAATAAACCATGTCACACACATTAAGATGAAACATATTCGTTTTTTCCACCATTTTGAATAAACAGGCTAAAAAACTGTAGAAAAAAATATTTTTCAGAAAAATCGCTTTTTGGAGGGTCGCGTCCTACCTTAAGTAATACATTTTAGACGTTTGTAAATGTGGTTAGAGCGCTCGTGCAGCATGCTTTTAGCAAATATTTATGGTTCAGTTAAAGCAAATGGCGCGCATTATAATGTAAGCGGGAGAATGTTATAAACAATTTTGATGACAGAAATTTGTATCGTATAATTATTACACATGACACGCATTACAATATAAGTGGAACAATGTTATCAACAATCTTAATGACATAGTGGAGTTAAATACAATGGGCCGCTACTGCTGTTGATGACGATGATAATGTTTCATGAGTCACAGAAATACCCTTTCTAGCAGTGCGTATTTTTTAAACTTTTTATTCACAGTTGTACTGCTTGCGACACGCTGTAGATTGTTGCATAAATTTTAAGTCTTTTTTGTTTCTAACTGGTAACTAAAATTCATTTTTTCACAGGAGAAAGTAGATTCTTATCAACGCCAGGTATGTCGCCAAATGGTTTTAATCAACCTGAAAATCACTAAATGTTTATTGATGTTGTCCCAGTCAGTGTTTGTTTTATTCGAAAGACTGCCCTTTGACATAACAAACGTGCATAACACGAGAGGCTCATCACACATAAACGAACAAGTTGAACTCGTGCATAAAGTTCAACAAGGATCGGTGGAATGGTCCTCTTATCCACCCTTGTAAGTCCGGAGGGCGCCCGGGACGGTGACCGGTTGCTCTGAGATGACGAAGGCGAGCTTGCTCTAGGCCCGGACACGACCAGAACAAGTGTGTCACGTCTACTGCAGTTATAGGAGCGTCACAAAACGGGCATGTGGTTCCATACGCTGCGCGGTAGTGTTGCGGCCAGTCGGCGGTCACTGCCGGCGTAAGAGCAACCCCAACTCGAAGTCTCCGAAGCGCCACCTCCTCTAAGCGAGTAAGCCCACCAGGGAGGTCAGAACCACACGGTGGTATGAGTGCTCGTGTGGTGCGTCGGAGACATTCCTTTTGGCTTAGCAGTTTTCCGCAGTTATCTTCGGGGAATTGCGGCAACGGGTCAATTATGGCAGGTGACCGACTGGCAGAATCCACCTCTAGCTGACCAGACACTGCCGCTCGTGGAACCCATTCGATGCGCATCGTTGTGCCGATGTTTCTTGCCAGCTGATGAATGACATCTGAAAGCGCCGTCGATCGGGCCACGCGACGGATGTCGCGAATTGCTTCCGTAGAATCGGTGCGAAGAACAAGCTTGGAGTAGCGCTCCGCTTCAACAAAACGCCTCAACGCGTTAAGGCCGTCCAGTAGAGCGGCGAGTTCAGCAAGGTATGCCGGTGGTTCAGTGTCAGCTGCATACGTGCATGTTTGTCCTGTCATCATTTAAAACAGCGCAGCAAGACGAGGACAGAAGAAACGAAAGAAACAACGGGACGGGCGCTATTTCTTTCGTTTCTTCTGTCCTCGTCTTCCTGCGCTGTTTTAAATGATGTCAAACCAACTTGACCAATTAATGTTCTCTTAAACTCTATGTTTGCCCTGCTTGGCGTAGTTGGCACACCAGTGCGGTGTGAACCATGACATTGGTGATACTGGCATCGACATATCCTACAATGATACCTGGTGTGTTGTCGGTGCGATTAAGACGGGAGACCATCGCTGTCGCCTGGCGAGCAATCGGGCGATGAAGACGGCCAAGTGGCTTGTTATCCGTGAGCTGTAAGCGGTGCCACGGAGGAGTAGTGGCCGAAACGATGTGAATTGGTACTGCACATCCCATGTATCGAGCTAACGCAGCCACGGTGGAAAATGTTGACAATTTTAGTGCACGTGCAGAACGCCTCTGATGTACCAATTCATCAATCGTGTTAAGTTGTGCATCTGCTTGTAAATTCGGAACCATCGTCATGCGCGGAAGGCCCAGTGATCGCACGCATAGCTTCATGATTAATACTTTCAAGACGGGCCCATTCTGCTTTTGTTAGATGGTGGAATTGGGCTTGGTATACAAGGCGTGGCTGAAGTACAGCCTTGACAAGGTGGCGTGCCATTGTGGTGCGGGCACCGCCCGATTTTTTGGCAATCCGACGTATAAGATTGTCTCTGCCCCGCGCTGCTTTGCGATCTTGACCCATGGGGACAGCGAAGCCATTGTATGAGCTGGTCCCCTTCAATCAAAAACAAGGCGAGGCACTATATTTGCTTCAGCACTATTTTAATTACACCAAACCTGTTCAGTAAATCACAAAAAGTTGCATTTGGATGATTTGGATCTTGAAAAGGGTATAATATTTGTGCTATAGAAATATAAACCCTCAGCACAATTGAAAACAGCCGTTGAGACGCGCACGAAAGAGTGGCCCCTTTCTCTACCACTCATGATGTAGAAAAAAAACATGGTTGATCCCTCCGTCAAAGGAATCGGTATAGCACGAAAGGGAAACGTGTCCTTACAAAAGTAGTCGAATATTTACAGTACATTGATATAAAAGAGTTTGCACAATGTCTGTTGGTGTTTAACAGTTATAGCACCCTTTAACGCGGATGCATTCACGTTGGCGCTTCATGGTACATCTGTATCACGACGACTAACGTCCATAATGAATGATTAAAAAAACCCTTGTGGTCATAGATGCTTGTGGTAGCTGTACGGTGAGAGCGGAGTCATTGAAAGCGGTATGACAGCCAGAAGAGCGTCACTGATTGGATGCCGAACTTGGCCTAAGGTTGCTTACTCGCGGCATGTTAGAGTTATTGAACAACGCTGCCCGACCAGAGGGAAACGCAACGCGCGTCGCGTCTTGCCCGTTGGCCGGCTGTGACTTTTCGCGAGGCGAGCTGGGAACATGGCGAGGGACGCGGAGTTACGGCCGCGTATAGTGAACTAGAACATATATGTTGGTTCTAGTTCACTATACGGCCACGCGATGCACTCGCGCGTCGCACAGCTATTTCTGGTATGGAGTGATGCTATGAGTGAGGACGATGCTAGGGGTAAGGTCGCCACCTGGCAGTGTGTTAATGCGTCGACAAAATTGCACGTTTCCTATTCGAACCACGCCGAATGGGACGGTCGCGTAGAAACAACGCTTTGAAGGAATGAATCGTGCATTTCACGGTCATAATGCATTACTTCTCTTTAGCAAGAGCACTGTGAGAGGACAGTGGTAGATATAAAAGGCCTTTTTTTTAAAGCGTACAAAGTATGTGACCGTGGCGCAGTGGATAGCGTGCACGGCATCTCTTGTCGTGAACCTAGAGGTCGTAGGTTCGACTCCCATTGACGGAACTTTTTGTCTTCTCATCATGTGTATTTTTGACGTCATTTCCGTGACGGAAATACGTCACTAAAATCTTGGTGGACCCCGGCATAAAACACTTTCGTGTTAAAAAAAGAGCATGGGGCACACTCTGCGTCAGACGCCACCGTGTGGCAGGAGACGCAGAGGGGTCATTCCACGTGCCGCAGTTTCAACGAAAAAGAAAAATCAAACAGCGTCGGCTTCTGCATTGTGGAAATTTGCAGCGCGTTCTTCAAATACAAACACGTAGCAACCAGAGCCGTATATCCCCTTTGGGAGAGTTCGGCGCTCCTTTGATCTCGCCGCCAGTCTGGCAACTGCTGCACTAGAGTCTGGCAACAGCGCGCTTCCGCGCCGCCGACGCCATTTTGTGCCGAGGTTTCGCGTGGTGCTGCGCCCGTGAAGTCGATGTCGGCAGTTATGCTTCGTTTGTGACCGACCTGGGGCATCTGCTGCTATTCGTGCACGTGTTGGCTGCGGAGAACATTGTAAACATGCACGAAAATCGCAATGGAAACTTGCTGCAGCTGCTCGAACTCGCCAAAAGAAAGGGTTCGCCCTTTACCGTTTTCCGCAAGGCGACGGGAATCGAGCACGGCGCCGCGTTCGGGAAGTAGCAGAACCGTATAAACGGCTCTGGTACTTCCGAAATATACGGCTCTGGGAAGTACGACCGAAGCGAAATAAATGGAAAGCAAATGACAACTCGCGCTTTTGTGAGGTAAGTGTGAAAATTAGTCGGCCCAATATGATGTGCGTTCATGGTGTACATACTTGTGAGCGCATCCGTTCCAGTGGACCTGCAAAATTTGATTAAGTGGTAATGCTTGGCCCAGCTGTTTACCTGAAGGTATGCAAATCAAGACAGACTTTCCTTCAGTTCAAACTCACCCCGTTTGGCATGAGTGCATTTGTACAGCCAATATTGGAACAGCCTTCATCCCTTCAAGCCCTGCTAATTTCGAGCCATCAAACGTCTTTTTCCACGATGATGCCTTTGCCATG
This sequence comes from Rhipicephalus appendiculatus, assembly GCA_030522465.1. Taxonomy (NCBI): domain Eukaryota; kingdom Metazoa; phylum Arthropoda; class Arachnida; order Ixodida; family Ixodidae; genus Rhipicephalus; species Rhipicephalus appendiculatus. The sequence goes on from JALIZH010015779.1 coordinate 26,772, forward strand.
GCCCGCCACTGATCATGTAGCAAGTTTAAATAACCGAATCAAGTGCATACCTCGGGTGTTAGTTCACGAAGACACACGAGTGATAAATAATCTATCACATGTTTCACTGCGCATTAGCAAAAACTTCAGGTGCTGGCGCCCGCCGAAGTAAATGCGCTGTGTTTTTCTCGGTAAGCGACACATTTCAGTTTTTACTGGCTAGCAGTGAAAGCTTTGATTAAAGCACGCACGGACAAAACCTCGTTGCGTTGTCAAGAGAGCGTTTGTATCAAACATTTAATACCCAAGGTTATATACATGAAATATGGAACGTACAATGCCTCAATGCCTAACAGGCGATTTTGATTTGGTTCCTATAAAATAAACTGCAGCAGTACTCGAAGCACAGCGAGGTACAAGCTGCTGATCTCCTGCGAATCAAAACAACAATGCGCAGTTCATTTACACTCGCCCACGCCGTCCTGCCTTTGACGCATGTTAGGCTAGGCTTCTTTAAAGCTACCTTTCTGTGAACATGTTCAAATACGCGCGTTATCTGCAGTTATTTTTTAAATGCGAATGCATTTCATAGTCGGGCTATGTCAGGCGTCCGGCGTTGGCGTTGTGCGGCGTTGGCGTTGTCCGCGGAGGAGGAGGAGGAGGATAGGTTGAGGAGGTGTGCGCGCCGGCAGGTGTTAGATGTGAAGCATCTTATGGCGAAGCTTAATCCACTGCGCATGCGCGCCCCCCTCTCTCTCTCCTCTCCTACGCTCCCCCCTCTCCCTGTCTCGCCTCGCGACGCCGACACAGGCAGCGTCTGCTAGCGAGTTTCTTCGTTGAAAAAACCGACTGCTCGCGCTGCACAACCGTTCACTGGCCACCCCGTATATATGGCAATGAATCGTGACCTCCAAGGTGGTGCCGGTGGGAGATTTCTCCTGTGCGTTGTTGAACAATAAGAATTCGCAGCGTGCGCGTTATCTAAAAGCGGACTGCGGCGGAGCTCGGCGGAGCTATATATGAAAAAAAAATAAAAAATTAATGAACTAAAAGCGGACTGCGGCGGAGCTATACATGAAAAAAAAAATTTTTTTAAATAAATAAAAACAATTAAAAAAAACAAGAAAAAGCAAAAAAAAAGGGCGCTGCGCCTTGCTCCCGACCGGGCTGCAGAAATCATGCGCCTTTTCCTTCTTCGAACCACAACCACCATATATAAATGGAGTGAAGCGCGCGCGAAATGCATTCGCATTTCCTCACGATTCCCTTCGGGGAGGTGGGCGCATTTTTTTTTTCTATGAAAGCTAGCCAGAGACTGAACGCTCGCTCGCCAACGCGAGCTTAGGGCGCCTCGGCACAAAATGGCGGACAGCGCCGCCGCTAAATTTGGATGGCTGTTGGCTCCGCCCCTCCGCCGAACTCTCCGAAGGATATACGGCTCTGGTAGCAACTATAACAGTTGTTGGTTCACGCCTCCCCTGTGTACACATATGCGTTCTTTTCGAGCGTCCTTCTTTGTGCTGCAACGGCGCGCAGCAAGTAGCGAGTTGCTTGCCCTTTTTCGTGTGATATTCTAATTTCTTGCTATCGCATTCATTGCTTCGCGCTAGTGGCTAAACTGTGACTTTTTTTTCTAACTTGGAACTACAATTCATTATTTCACAGGAGGCAGCAGATTCTCATCCGCAGCAGGTATGTCGGCAAACGGTTTTAATCAATCTGAAAATCACTAATTCATTATTTTCGTTATTCCAGTCAGAGTTGCTTTCAGTCAGCGCTTGTCCTGTGTAGTTCTCCTCCTTTTGTGTCGTTTTTTCGCGCTGTTAATTATTATAATTGCTTTCATTACCAGCGAAGTCATTGTATGAATTGATCTCGTCACCTTCAATCACAAACAGAGCTTCATTGCTTCGCCCTAGTGGCTAAACTGTGACTGTTTTTTTTGTTTCTAACTTGGAACTACAATTCATTATTTCACAGGAGGCAGCAGATTCTCATCCGCGGCAGGTATGTCGGCAAACGGGTTTAATCAATCTGAAAATAACTAATTCATTATTTTCGTTATTCCAGTCAGGGTTGCTTTCAGTCAGCGCTTGTCCTGTGTAAATCTCCTCCTTTTGTCTCTCGATTTTTCGCGCTGTTAATTATTATAATTGCTTTCATTAACAGCGAAGTCACTGCGTGAACTGATCTCGTCACCTTCAATCACAAACAGAGATAGGTTCTATATTTCCTTCAGTAGTATTTTAAGTGACCAAAGCTGTTTATTAAATTGCGCAAAGTTACATGGAACTCCAATCAATCCAAAATCGAGATGCTAGCCGACAGATGGCAAGATGTCGTGGGATAAGCAGAACGAAGGCAGGAAGTGCCCCTGCCTGAGGCACTTCCTCTATTCATTCTGCTTTTCCCAGAAAGTTGCATGTGGAGTATTCGACATATATAAGGGATAAATATTTGTGCTATGGGAATATAAACCGCACCCTCAGCACAGGCATCTCACACGAGCCTTCAAAGAAAACGTAAACGTAGAATGAAGACCAAACAGCAAGCGTAATATTTTTATTGTTCTTAAATGAAACATATATATCCGCGGCACAAAAAAAAAGGTGAGCCCAAGTACCGCATACTGCCACCGAAACACCGTTGGAAGTTACTTTGAGCCAAATTGCGTACGAACCCGACCGGTGACGAAAAGTTCAAACTGGCACCACGGGTTCCTTCGTCGTTACTACGGACTGTTATTTCATGCATTTATGCATTTATTAGCCACATTTCTTATTACTTTCAGATCAAATATTTCAAACGTTTCTGTTGGGTCAGCTGATGCGCGCTCATGTCCTGCCCCCTTTAAAAGGGTGGTGCGCATCGACGCACACCAACGCAAGGGGAGGCGCGCCATGAAAGCATTGCCAGCATGCGCCACTGTCGCGCATGCTGGCAAACGCGAGGCTAGCACACTGCTAATGCTACCAGCCATCTATGCTGACGCCACTTTCTAATGCTGGACTGTTATGGCAAGTCTACTGATCAAGTTCTCTCTGGGGCTTGGCAGAAAAAAATGCTTCAACGTTTCATGTTGCGACATAATTGTTAGCTGGAGTGTACAAAAATTAAGTCAATTAGTCAATCAATCAATCAATCAACCAACCAACCAACCAACCTGTCTATATATCTATCAATTAATCAATCAAATAATCAATGGGAATTGCCTAACGCGACTTGAGAATTTTGTTAAATGAATGATTGGACCGATAAACTAAATTGCCAGTGACCGTCGTTCGCAATTACTACGCGTATCTGGCAAGACCGCTATCTGTTCTGCATAAACTACATGCAGCAACAATGAAGTTACGGTAATGAATCCGACATGGTCGATGTGCTCAACTATTGCAAAATATGACTTCCTGAACTAATTGTCGGCAAGTACAATGTCATGGATGTCACACAGTGCACCTGTTCACCTTCTTTAACAGCATTCCATAGAACCGTCAGTAGTTAGAAACATTTAGGTTCATATGCCATGTAATCTAAATGGTGTAGTACGCACAGGAAACATTAACAATGCCATTCGTTTGCTTGGAAATTTACGTAGCAACTTTCCCGGTGAGCTCGAATACGCCGCTTTGGTGTGGGATGTTATGCAGGTAAACTAATCACATATTTTGAACGCTCTCAATATAACTCGGCTTTTTGTTTCTACAATCGCACTGCCAGCATGACACCCACCAAAGCCAGCCTAATTCTTCTTTCGTCTGTGAGAACGTGGCCATTTTTCGCCACTTGAACTTTTCATTCAAAAAATATACTGCCATAATGCTCTTGTCGACACATTTATTATATGCCTGGAGTACATGCCCCATGGCATTTATCATCGTTATAAGTATTCCATATTGCGAAACAACAATTTCAAGTTCTTTTCTACCGCGCATAGCATTTGAGTGGAAACACCTTTCTTTGCGCCGACGTAGTGTCGATCAATGATAATCAACGTTTTAGCAAGGCAGTAATTGCCATCATAAAAGTACTACCCTTTTTAAAATTGGTTCATTGTTCATTTTCCACTCTCTGACCATTATATAAATGGTAGCCTCTTGAAAGTTGGTGCATATATTTACTCTGTGTAATTTAATTTTGTTGCTTATTCCATAAACTCCCTCCTTTAGTGCGCTTGGACTTCAGAGTAAATGAACAAATGAAGAAGTTATTTGTAACTTAGTCGTGTTTGGAAGATATAGAAAGGGCTAGGAACGTTCTGCCCTTATTTCTATGTTTATGTTGATTCAAAATGGTGTGATATATTTGTTGGTAAGAACTCCAATTCATACTATTTTCAGGAGAGAACAATTTCTTGTCGACAACAGGTATGTGGAAAAAACGGTTTCAATCAACAAGAAAATCTCTCGTTGATTGTTCCACTTTTTGCAATCATGTTTTGGAACCATTAAGAGCGAAGTCATTCTTTGAAGTACGCTTGTCACCGGTAACTGCATGTAAGACGAGAAACAATAATCACGTTTACTATAATACAATTTTAATACCACCAAATCTGAGTTTGTTCAGTTAGAATCAGTGACGTATTGAATATTAAATCTTGAGGAGGGAGACATAACCATAGTATGGGAAGTATATATAAACCGTCACTTAAGCACATATGACTCATGTGAGCCTTCAAAGAAAACGTAGACCTGCCAGGGAACACAGCTGACAAAATGGCGAGCGTAATGTTTCTGTTGTAGCTGTATAAAACTTGGACACTTTTACGAATCATGCATTATCTTTTGCCTCGGACTCTTTTTTTTGCGTCTTTTGCGTTACATTAAGCTCCAAATCAACCAAAACTACCCTAGCGCAAATACACAAATACATTATTACACTACATTAACACTTCCTCGTTGCCACTGCCTTGACTTTACGTTATTTACCTTAACGCTACTTTAACACCAGCTGAACCACTAGTTTAACACTCAACACTAATACACTATCAAACCCGCCGTGGCGATGTACTGTTTAATTTGCTGCACTGCAAACCCGCAGGTCATGGAATCGCGTCCCGGTCACAGCAACCATATTTTAATGGAAGCAAAATGCTAGAAGCCCATGTGATTAGGCGTAGGTTAAAGAAACTCAGGCGGTCGAAATTTTCGGTGCCCACCACTACGGCGTCTCTCATAATCATGTCGTTGTTTTAGGGCGTAAAACCTGAAGAACCTTTACTAAGTGAGCACACTACCTTAACATTTTGGGGCACGTGAGTTGTAAGTGTTATTCATGAATTCCTTCCTTACATTTAATTGTCCTTTCGACCACGCTCTGCTAGAGTACCCCGAATTTTGGAATTTACTTTTTCTAATGAGTACTTCAAGAAATCTTCTCTTTTTATTACATTTATTTCTTTTTTATTTGTGTATATATTTATCCATATATAAACCTATTAAAACTTTCACACTGACGAAGGCTGGCCCACCAGCCGAAACATTTTTTATTATTAAAGGTGTTTCCGCGTACGTCGTGCTTTCTCGCTTCCTTTAAATTTATTTAAACGTACTTCAAATCCAAAGAAGGGATTATAACAGGCATAACCCATTATACGTAAGTGGGGTGCGGGCAACCCCCACGTTGTCGTGATTTGCTTTTCCCGCTAGGGGACAAACACAGCGCACACACACACACACACACACACACACGCAACAGCGCACACACAAATGGGATGCATTCGAACGCGTCCGGTGAGGTACCTTCTAACCATGTTATTCTTATGAAGGCCGGCTCCTTGGCATAAATGTTAAAAACCACGCCATTTCTGAAGAATGTCCGCTATTTCCTTATAGGACTATGCCTGTGTCAAAGCAGTGTCCCGCAATTAAACGCACACAAACACACACACACAAACACGCACTCACGCACGCAAACACACGCTCACACACGCGCGCACACACACACAAACACACACACAGACACACACACACACAGACATGCCCTGACGAAAGGCGGTCCCCGGCCGCAACGTTAGCTATAAAGCCTTGTTTTTCGTTTGTTCGTCCACTTCACTTCAGCACCTATTCTGTTCATTAATATATTTATTTTGTCTTCTGTATTACACTACTGTTGAAGTTTTTCACAATTTTTATTACGGAAGTGAGGAGCAGCTCCCCTTATCCGTATAGATTTGGCAAAGTTTTGTCTGATTTATTAGTGGAAGTCATGATGTGTACACACAACCTGTATACCTTTTTCACTACTAAAAGGTATTGAATAATTAACATTAATTAGGTACCGTCTTTATGCTTCCTCTTATCAGTAAAGTTGTAGCCTTACTGGCATAACACCAATATCAAGCATTTATTTTGTGCGGACATCTGCCTGGTTGCTCATTCCGAGAAAAAACAAGAACGCGCTACACACGCCAAATATGAAATGACTGCTCAAGCTTGTTCTGTTTTTACGGAATAGCTTCAGGGTTTATTGCACATGAATCATTGTTTGGTGCACATGTTCAGGTGCAACACTGCGTTGCACTAACTGTCTAAAAATATGACCTGTTCGGCAAAATAAAAAAAAAATGCCCCCACCTCCCCGAAGGGAATCGTGAGGAAATGCGAATGCATTTCGCGCGCGCTTCACTCCATTTATATATGGTGGTTGTGGTTCGAAGAAGGAAAAGGCGCCTGATTTCTTCAGCCCGGTCGGGAGCACGGCGCAGCGCCTGTTTATTTTTTTTATTTTTTTTTATTGCGGGAGCTCCGCCGACCTCCCGCGATGCGAGCGCCCTCACGCACCAGAGCGCGCTCCTCCTCTCCACTTCTGCCATCGCCTTGAGAGGCGCCCAGCCAGCGAACGGTCGAGAGTGAGGCGCGAGCGGACGGGAGAGTGGGGGGCGCAGGGAGGAGAGAGAGCGAACGGCGAGAGAAGCGGCGAAGCACTGCACCTACCCTCTCCTACACTCTATGGGAGAGGGAGTGAGAGCGGAGAGATAACACCTGCCGGCGCGCGGACACCTCCTCAACCTATCCTCCTCCTCCGCGGACAACGCCGGGACAACGCCGCCTGACACAGCCCGGCTAAGAAATGCATTCGCATTTAAAATCGAGTGAACGTTTGCGTCTTCCCGCTTCTTTCGCATAACGCAAGCGCTGTGAGTAGGCACGCAAAACACTCGTGTACGCGTGTCAGTTATTTGGGATTGATGCCGATTCTACCACGCTTTGTCTTTCGCGACGCAAGTCTGCCAACAGCGTTGAAATCACTTTATGTGTATTGTTGTATGAGCAATCAGTGAATATATATGTGCAATACTTAAGGGATGCTGTTTACAGAAGAAGCACAAGAACTTGCATAATTACGGAGTGCACAAATTATAAGCTAACAATACCTTTATTTACCATGGCAGACTGTTTTCCCTGGTTTAAAAGCTCAAAAAGTGTGCATGCATTGTACGAAATATCTCATTTTGCGCAGGTGTATCTGGCATTCCAAGCCAAATTGGCGGTAAGTTTTGGTTACTGTGTATTGAGTCCTGCTCTTAAAAATTGTCAACCAACAAATTATTCGAAAGGACACATAATTTACATGGCCTTGAAATAATATGACCGCTTCATTAGTGCAGCTCGACTACAACTGACACCACGTACGAGTCAAAACATCAGGACTCGGAGATGAGCCATCACTGTCTTGAATCGAGAATACCTCTTATTGATCAGGATACCTTCAGTAGATCTAAAGCTGAAAAAAGAACAGTGAAGGTGAAATTGAGAAGGGTAGTATTGCAACAAATATAAAATATCGAACGATGTGAAGAAAGAAGTATCCTATAATCTGTTTGCGGAAGATTTCAGTTCTTTAGGACAGTGGTTTTGAAATGAGAGTCTGCAAAAGCTAAGCTCGGAGGGGATGGGGGGGGACACGTTTTTTCTATCTGCACTATGGCAGCGCGGCCCCTTCCCCATTTTTTTGTATTCTTCATGCCATAACAAGTTCGCATTGATGCGGAGCTCACTTATGTTTCCCTTCCTCTACGATGGCCGCTGTAAAGCTTTCGTTGCAGTTTTTTACGACATTTGCATAGCAAGTTTTTATTGCAATATCAGTTATATGAATACTCTCGGATATATAGATAAAAAGGAAAGAAGCAAGCAGTTGACAATAAAACTTACTGCTGGGCGAGTTGGTTCATACTTGGAAGGAGTCTATGGCTGCGCACTAAAAAACACATGGACACAGAAGACACAGACGAGCGCAAACTTTCAACTGTCTGTTTATTTTCGTCGTAGTCAATAAATATGCCCACCAATCACGTGGTACCAACGATAATAGGAACGTCGCACTCTGCTGATTACAACATGCCACGCAAGAAACTCATTTCACCATTGAATAAAGAAACTGAAGTTTGGCTCACACATGCATCCCCTCTTGGAGAAATAAAATGCTTCCATCAGTTCCCGTGCAGTGCTATCGTGGCTTATGCCCAAAACTTTGATGCCTCTGCAATTCGGAACACACATGCAATGCCGGACGTGCGCAGGCAAATGCGCATTCTCTTTATGTATTATCGACAATTCATGCTCCCTTGCCCGAACGTTGATGCACCGTCCGGTTTGCCGATATACGACTTTCCACATTAAAGCGGAAGCTCGTAGACAACGCAAACCGCGCAGGCTACATAAGGCAGCTCGTGCTTTATGTCACACCCTCCAGGTTTATTCTTAGCCGAAGAAATTTTCGGGCAGAGCTTTGCCAGCTTGCGCGGGGCAGAGAAAACAATCGGCACATCGTGCCTGTTCGCAACCTTCTTCAAATTATGAGAAGTGCGGTGCATGTAGGGCAACACTCTCGGGCGGCTCCTAGATTGCGGCCGGGGTGTGTCACCGGAATGGCGTGCTTTTGTCTCACGCAGGAGAACCTCTGCGATTGTCGTGACGAACGTGCAAAGGTACCCGGCTACCAACACACGCCGTACTTGATCATTAAAGCTGTCCTGCACAGCATGTGGGCATGACTTTCTGAGCGCCGAACCCAGACAAAGTTTAACAATTCCTCGCTTAACCAGTTTTGACTGCGCATAGTCGTATGGCAACAGTGCCTTCTGCGCTCGGGGACTGTATGACCAACGAACGTGAGTACTTAAACAAAGCTGTAAATCTAAAAATTGCAGCGTGTCTCAGTTGCAGCGTGTCTCTGGATAATTGTCTGCAGCGTGTCTCTGGATAATCTAAAAATTTCAGCGTGTCTCTGGATAAAATCAACAGACAACTCTGTTGATTTTATCCTTAACGCGTTTCAGCAGTGTGGAAAGGGCTTGGCCTTCACCCATGAAATCCCTTGTAATGACACGCTGCAATTTTTTAGATTTACGGCTTTGTTTAAGTACTCACGTTCGTTGGTCATACAGTCCCCGAGCGCAGAAGGCACTGTTGCCATACGACTATGCGCAGTCAAAACTGGTTAAGCGAGGAATTGTTAAACTTTGTCTGGGTTCGGCGCTCAGAAAGTCATGCCCACATGCTGTGCAGGACAGCTTTAATGATCAAGTACGGCGTGTGTTGGTAGCCGGGTACCTTTGCACGTTCGTCACGACAATCGCAGAGGTTCTCCTGCGTGAGACAAAAGCACGCCATTCCGGTGACACACCCCGGCCGCAATCTAGGAGCCGCCCGTAAGTGTTGCCCTACATGCACCGCACTTCTCATAATTTGAAGAAGGTTGCGAACAGGCACGATGTGCCGATTGTTTTCTCTGCCCCGCGCAAGCTGGCAAAGCTCTGCCCGAAAATTTCTTCGGCTAAGAATAAACCTGGAGGGTGTGGCATGAAGCACGAGCTGCCTTATGTAGCCTGCGCGGTTTGCGTTGTCTACGAGCTTCCGCTTTCATGTGGAATTTCGTATATCGGGCAAACCGGACGGTTCATCAACGTTCGGGCAAGAGAGCATGAATTGTCGATAATAAATAAAGAGAATGCGCATTTGCCTGCGCACGTCCGGCATTGCATGTGTGTTCCGAATTTCAGAGGCATCAAAGTTTTGGGCATAAGCCATGATAGCACTGCACGGGAACTGATGGAAGCCTTTTATATCTCCACTAGAGGGGATGCATGTGTGAGCCAAACTTCAGTTTCTTTATTCGATGGTGAAATTAGTTTCTTGCGTGGCATGTTGTAATCAGCAGAGTGCGACGTTGCTATTATCGTTGTTACCACGTGATTGGTGGGCATATTTATTGACTACGACGAAAATGAACAGACAGTTGAAAGTTTGCGCTCGTCCGTGTCTTCTGTGCCCTTGTGTTTTTTAGTGCGCAGCCATTGTCTCCTTCCAATTGACAACTCGTGTAACCTAAGAAAGAGCTCTGACTAGAGTGGGGCATTTCGTTTGTTGATGCCTTCATCTGCTCTTTGGCTTTGGTGCTCCTATAAACGAATGTCACAGATAAGCCAGTTTGGTCCCGGTAATATTTATAAAAGAGTTTAAACGCTGTAGACAAGGACGTTATAAAACACGCATACACGCGAGCTCATTCATGCTACGTACAGGCATCAGCAGAATCGAAGCATATGAGTACATGCCACATTAGAAAGAGAACGGACTAATAAAAAATCTATGGCGCTAGTCCAGACATTCTTGGTGAATTAGATTGTCTTGGTCTTAGGGTGGTGCACGCCATGTTTTCACATAATATCTGAAGATCATGAATCGCTTCCGCCTCGATAGTATTTCTTGTAAGATCATTATCTTAATAGAGTGACAGTTTGGACTAGTTGCTGTCGCATTATTACCGAGGGGCATGAATCGCTAAACGGACGACGTGGAGAAGGTCGAACAAACGGCAGGCGTTTAAACGAAGTGCCTGTCGTGTGTCAGTCCTTGTCCACGTCATCCGTTCAGCACTTAACCCCTTTCGGTAATAGAATGATTCGGGTCAATATTACCATAGCCGAAAAGTCTGCTGATGTAAAAAGGGCCACCGCCACATCGCTTATAATGTATTGAAAACAAATCACAAGGAAGTGCGTTCTTTTTCGCGGCAACGCCTTGTTTTTGTGTCGTAACTTTGGCCACGCAATAAGGGATATGGTGCAAGTCTCTCTCCAGTAGCATCTTGAAAGTTGACGTTGTTGTTCCTCTCGTAGCCATGGCTTCCCACATCATTGGCTTTCTAACTAGCCAACGCATGTGGTCGCTGTTAAACATATATTCTACAGCATGCATATATCATGTGGCGTTGCGACTTTCTGACAAACCGGTCGTTGGTACAAGAGCCAGTGAATAGAGTGTGGTGAGAGATAAGCAACCCGAACCCAGTTTTCTTGTGATATACTTGAATACAATGACTGTAATTTATCCCTTTTTTTTTTGACAGCGGCCAATTTCGCCGTCCAAATGCTAAACTTACCCTAGAAATATTTCCAAACCGGAAGTGTTCGAAATACTCCATGCATAGTTGGTAATCATGTGTAACGCCCAAACAGCATAAGATGTGGACTTTCTTGCAGTGTTGGCATAAGTTACTGTAGTTTATTAGATTCCACATTCTTCAGGTTTTCGTGAACATTAAAGGCATCTTCTTGTACGTTATGGAAAGCTTATAAACCCTCACACAACAGGCAGCGACGGGTGGAAAGAACACAAACAAGCGGTTCGAACTGCCGGTGTACCCGCCTTGCTCGATGGTCGGTAGTTGCGGAAGGTACCTGTCGAATAATTTCTGGACGATTTGCTTCTCGCTCGCTGACCCTTTCTCTCTGTGCAAAAGTCTTTACATGTCATCTCTTTGCTTGGATTCGCTTTGGGTTTCACCAGGCAGGTGCCTCAGCAGACGCCACGTACTTCCGTTGTGGAGTTGGCCATCTGCGGCGTTGCAGAATTCGTTCCACTGTTGCTTACTCAGGGTTTTGCAGTGTTCTTCGATTTGTTTATTAAGTTCGGAAATCTTTTTCCTTAGCTGCCGATTGAGGTCTCTGTCCTTTGCATCGGGCTTGTATGGATTTCTTGGCTTCCCAGAGGTGGGGGGAGGTGACTATCTATCCTCTCCGTTGGGATTTCAGGAGTGATGGCTTGCGTGGCCTCTCCGACGTCTCTGGTCAGGTCCGCGATGCATGAGTCAATGTCTCCTATCGGCTCATCGTCTAACCTAACGTCCCGGAGCTTGCGGAATCTGTCCTAGTCTGTCCATTTGAAGCTTTTGACCGGAGGAGTGGTTCCCGCTCGGGGTATCTTGATCTCGATAATCATGTGGTCGCTCCCCAAGTCTTCCAGAGTGTTGCGCCATGTAGCCCTTTCGATGTTTTTGATCATTGTCAAGTCCGGTGTGGTATCTCTTGCAACCGAGTTGCCCGTTCGCGTTGGGGCGCTCGGGTCCGTGATGAGCGTATATTCCTAGTCTTGCGAGTCCTGCCATAATATTCTGCCCTTGGTTGTGCTGTGGCCGTATCCCCAGGTATAGTACGGAGCGTTGAAGTCTCCACCCACAATCAAGGGGTTCACGCCGGCGAGCTCGGACGCCTTTCTGAGCAGGGAGAGGAAACGCTGCCGTCTTTTGGATGGGTTGCTGTATACGTTTAGTAAAAAAAATGCAATTCTTGCGCGTTCGGTTAGGAATTATCTCTATCACAATATGCTCGGCCTACGAACCTTTAATCTGGTGTTCTACGGGTACTAGGCCCTTTCTGATAAGCGTGGCAACTATCTTTCTGAAATTTAGGGACGAGGGGGTGGTAGCCCGGGATGTTGGCCGACGCGCCTAAAGTTTCTTGTAGCATTATAACGTCGGGTTTGGGTTGGGTGTTTCTTACATATTGTTGTAGGACCGGACAGCATCACATTAGAAGTTTTTGCAATGGTCGGCTAAGCGTGAGTAATTGGTTTTATCCAATGACTTCTGGCGTTCTTTCAAACGAGTGTTAATGCCGCGGCCAGTCTCGCCGATGTAAACATGGCCGCCAGTTAGTAGTTAGAGGTAACACGTAAGCTATGCCTATTCTGCGCCTCGTAAACATATGAAAGGCAGTGCAAATAAGTCGACGTCGTAGGTTGTGAGTGAAAAATCGGCGTTGTCCGTGAGCGAAAAGGCAAAAGTTGCAAATAAAATAAATAATGAAATTTTCGGTTCGAGTGAGAATCGAACCCAGATCCTTCCGCGTGGCAAGCAGGTGTTGTACCACAGAGCCACGCCGCTGCTTGAAACTGCACTCAATAAAAACACTATATGAATGTCATGAAATGGGAGGAGTCTCCTGGACGCACCTAATATTGCGTGGTAGAAGCCTAAAATCACGCTAAGCGTCACAACATGCGAATTTTACACCCAGTGGGTAAATTTAAATGGCCCACCCATTAGGGTAAGGCGGGGCAAAATGAGACACGGGGCAAAACGCGACGTTTTGGCTTTGCCGACCTCTATAGCTAATACAGAAAGCACTTTTCTTTGTTTCTATATTTCAGCGAGAGGTGCTGGTAGTTGTCTACCTTTTTATGTGTAAAAGTTGATGATTGCTCACAGCGTTCGCGTGGGAAAAATTACGCGGCTGGTGTCAGTGTTTTCGGGACCTGTGAAAAAGGGGCGAAATTCTTCTCGGCCAAGTTTTCGGATCCGTCCTTGAAGCTACTCTGGCGTCAGTACAACAACTTAAGTATTTATATTGTTACTTTATACTACTAGCTACATACCACCAAAATTTTAGCTCACTTGGTGCGCGGGGCCAAAGCGGAAATTTTTTTTGAATTTGGGCATGTGAGGGGGGGCAAAACGCGACAAAAAGGCATTGAATTGCCTTAGAGAGTGTCTTATTAAGTGAACCATTTACTTACACTCATTATATATTATATTTTATTGTTTCGGAGGGTTCAGACGCACAAGAGAATATCATATAGAGCTTCCTGGGAGGAAAACGGCGCGAAAAAGCACTGATTGCTGTTCAGGACACTCACTCCATTCGCGCTGCATCGAGGTTTTTCCGCGTTCACAAGGATGCTCTCAAGAGGCAAACGCAAAATTGGAAGAATCTACAAGTCAAACTGTTCACAAACATGTCTCTGCATCGAGTTTTCCTCCAATACCAAATTAAAAAAAACAAGCGCTAGAAAATTCGAATCTAGCAGAGTTTTAAATTCATCGCCTCACGAAGCCCGGCTGACGAAGCTGAAAGCCACGAAACGCCCGTTCAGTTCTGCACCAAAACGGCAAAAGGAGGCGAAGAAGATGCGTCAGAACATATATAGCGCCCAATCGTTGAATACCAATGAAGTGCAAGCTTTCAACAAAATACAACAATAGCATAAAGAAAGACTGGTGGTGTTTGATCTGCAAGGAGTTTTGGAGCAAAACAGCACCGGATTCCGTCTAGATTTAATGCGTGGAGTGCAAGGACTGGGGTCATGAAGGCTGTGTGACGCCCCACGGAGTCCAATTTGAAGTGTTTTTACTGCAAAAACTGAAGGGTTAAATTTTTTTTCTCTCTGTCTCGTTTTGCCCCGCAGGTTGGGGAAAAATGAGACATCTGGTGCATTTTTTATTTCTTTTTAAAATAATCTTTTTGACAGTGGCAACATGGTCATATTTATGTAGCACATACCTTGTACCCAAAGGAAAGCTTCTGCATTGACGTTTAAGGGTAAAGAGTGAAATAAAAATAAATATTCACCATTTTCAAATTTTTGTCTCATTTTGCCCCGCCTTACCCTACATACCGCTCCAACGTATTAAATCATCACCGTCATTTGCAAAAGCATCCACAAAGTGAACAGCTGCGTAGGTTCGCGTGTTGCCTTACGCACGCGTAGTGGCCCTTCGCTGATTCGCAAAAGGAAGAATTATGGCGCACTGGGCAATTTACAAATGTACTTGCAGCAGACATACGGGATAGTTGGAAATAACCAATGTTACGCGCACAGACATTTGTTTCCTTGCTGCACGACTGAGGCATCTACCGAGAAGCGAGACTATAGCAGTTGAGAAGGCGATGCGCACAGGGCCCGACTTAAGCTGAATAGCAAGTTGGGCTAGTTGATGCGTATTCGTATTTGCAGAAAACAGCGCACAGAAAAAACAAAGAAAAAGAAGAGATGGAACACACATAGCGCTGTGTGTGTTCCACCTCTTCTTTGTCTTCATTTTTTCAGTGCGCTGTTCTTGTTGACCTCGATTAAGCTATCGCATTCTCTTGAAGGCGAAGCTCAAGCATCCTCCCAGTTTTTCCTTATCCGGTATGTTGACTTTTTATGTCCACCGCATGGCAGATTCGTTGATTCTTGTTTAGAGCACTGAAAACAACATCGAGATAACGCTCCTGTGAGAAGCAATGGATGATCGGTAAAAACACAACGCGTTCGCATTGTATGTTTTCTTTGATGTATTCTCTGCTTCAGCCTTTACAGCTCTTCTCATGGCCTATTCACCACTCTACGTGTATCGTTCTCTGGGAATGGTGTCGATTTGAGTCTTCTTATGTGACGTGTAAATCCTATATATATGGTATCAGTGCTCGATTTGGAAAAGGCTGTCCTAAGGCAAGACAGTGAAGTTCCATGATTAAAAATTTTTGTATGGCCTGAGCTATAGTTAAGAATTAGTTTAACTGATCTAGGATTATACATATTGCAAGCATGTCTAGATTTCTGGTGCAGTGTCACGTCAAGGAACTGCAACTGATTGTTCTGGGTGACCTCAGCAGTAACTTAAGGCCCATCTTGTACACTCAACACACCTTCGAAACGTTCAAAACAGTGCAATCTTCGCACACTTTTATCATAAATAACTTAATAATCCACCGAAAGAAAGGCGGTTTCAGATAAACTGAGCAAGCCATTTTGGATATTTCTGTGAACTCTAGCCACTCAAGTAGAGCTGAAAACTGGGGTTACTTCTGAGATGGTGCAAACTCCAGTATTTTGCACATTGATTTTACTTTTCCACCCGAGAAATGTGCATTCTAGATAAAAAGGCAAACTTTCCTGGAAGTACACAAGAGCTATGCCACTTTTATTTTTAAACTTCAGCTCATATTTCTTCTCAAGGATGCTTTACACAAAACCGACATTTTTGATGTCGCACTCCTTGAACATAACTAATTTCAGTGAACTGCTGAACTACTAAATAATCCATTTTATGGCCTCATATTTACGCAGATGCATCTTCAGCGAGCGTGCTCGGATCGGGTAAGTGTAACGAACTTCCGAGTCTCGGTGGTTTGCGAAGACCGCCTGCTTCAACAGCACGAAAGGCAGCGCTTGTGAAAGGAACTTCTGGATTCTAGCGTCGACATCACTGAATCTCTGCTCGGGCAGCTTATTCAGCAGCAGAGGTTAACGGAGGTACTCCGCCAGCTAGTTTACGGACTATTAAGAAATAACTTGCTAAGATTTATCTGTACGATGATGTCATGAACGCTGTGTGGCCAGTGAGAATGTATTGCGCTCTGCACTGCTTTGACACGTGGGTCCGCTTCACAGGATTTGCTGCAGAGGTACTTCCGCGCTGGGAGCGATATGCTTCAGTTGATGCAACAGCAGGCACACTCATAGCTCATTTTACCGAAAAAAGTCAATGCCCAAACGACCGCGCTGCTCTAGTCTGGCGCAACCTCTTAGCCGCAACAAACTGAGCTCCGTGAACACGTATCTTTGGGCTAGCTGGTTCATACCAACAGTAAACAGCGCCAGAGAAAACAAGGCACCAGACGAAGAGGAACGACGTGTACCCAAGGCACTATCTGCAGTCCTGTGCTTCCCGAGTCTCTACATTCCTCCTCCGCATTCCTTCTCATGCTTCCGCTGTACTCTTCTCTGCTTTTCCCTCTCATTTTGTTGGGTATCGCTTTCGTTCATTCTCCACTACGCACCGCGTTCGCTCTCTCTCATTATCTCCTGTGCCAATTGTTCGCTCCAATCCATGGACGACGCGAAATGCATGAGCCGGCGCTTGAAGTTTGCCATCAAAGAAATTGATCATTCTTTTCGGTCATAACAAAGCATTTAAGTGTAACTTCACTATAGTTGCAAATTTAATGGACGTTCAAGAATACAAGCATGTAACATAGCGAGGTTCACTGAGTCAAATGAAAGTATCTTAAGCGCGCTCTGTTGCGTGCTACCCACTGCCAACCGTCTACGAATCTCGATTTTTCTTCCATCGCTCCATGTGCTCAACGCCCTTTCGTGTTTGATAGCAGGGTATAATGTCCACATTAATAGGCCTGCGCAAGCGTTCCTCATTATCGTCCCCCCCGTCCTGTGGTCGAGTTGAAAAAAAAAGCTTCACAGTGGAGGCAAACAATGAAAATGAAGCGATGACGTGCTTCCCACAACGGCCTGCCTGCGGTCCCCGGCTTACCTGGGGTAAAGCTTAGTACTGAACAGCTCCTGTGATGAAAACATCACTGGTCCTCGGCCGCCATTTTTGTCAAGAATCTGCGTGCCGAAAACCATGAATTTCAAAGAATGACGGGACAGGGACGACTGACTGATGGCACGGGGCAGATTCGGCGCCACTCTTCAGATGTGGCCCCCCCTCGTGCGCACACCAATGACCACATTTGTAACGATAAGTTCTCATTATAGAGCTCACAGCTGCACTTCCTAGCTTGGCTATAACAGGAAATGAAGTGGAAACCCGAAGTGAGTCGATAGACCGAAAGTGAAAACGCGATGGTATTCAAACACACCGATAAATGCCGTCCCGTGCAGGTGCCGCAAACTAACACCTGAATTACTCATGTCTTTCTGCCATAGAAATTGCTTCATTATGTATTGGTTAAAGACGCAGTGAAGTTCTTGTACGGTAGAAAAGTGGAATAGCTCGGTAACTAAGTACATTCGTGATCTACACATCCATTGCTCATACGTTGACTTACCGGATTGGACAAAGCGAAAAATAAAGGAAAAACAAAACAAATCAAATCAAAACAAAATACAGGAAAGGCACAGCAAGCACGTTAATGAGGCAGGACGCAGACATCCAAGTAGTTTGTTTTTATGGATGGCCACAGCAAGACTGGTGGACAACTGAAAATTCTCACAAGGAATACAGAAGAATACCAGCCGAAGCTAGCTTAACAGGAGTGATGTAGGTGCGAATGTTTTACGCTGTTAGTGTGTTAACAGAAATATGGTAATAATTTAGAGCAGCTTACAGCTCTACATCCCAGGTCTCGTAACTGCATCCTTAATCTTAATCAAGTTACAGTCTTCAAAAAGCATACAGATCAGCGAATGCGCGATGTCAATCAGGCAATTCGTCGTTGTCACTCGTGGCCGTTGATGCCTCAATTCTGCGCCTATTCAGTTTCTCGACAAAAAGTTGCACATTTGGTGGGTTATCACATCTTCCAAAGCTTGTATAGTGTAGTTCATACATAATTTCAAGTTTATATCACGTATTCTCTCGTTTTTATTTGCCGTCTCCTTCGCATTCGTGCAGTGAATGTCTGTTATGGAAGTGAACGCCTGAGTTGTGTGGTTCTCTTTCGATGTGCCATTTCTTCGCTGTTCGATAGAATAGGTGTCCGTAGTAACCAAGACCGTCTAACCACCATTTAGAACTTATGCTGAAGCATTAAGCGTCAGAGCGTGTTAGCTCAGAAGGTTTCATGGTTTACATCGCTCTATCAATACCCTTTAGGTCTGCTTTATATATAATGGCAAATACTTACACGCCACCAGTTTTTTTCAGCCCTATAGGATTCAGTTTCACTCACATTCGTTCAAATCATTCTTGTCATATTATTCGCTCCCGACAACGTGCTCACCAGAGGACTTCTTGAAGCACACGCCTTATGCGTTATGAAGCGAACATTCTCTATGATGTTGGGTGGTCCATGAATGGTTTGTGCTTTTGTGTAAATCTTTACGTGTGATATTTATTGATCGGGGGAGAAGGGGGCACAACTGCGGCATTGAACTACTACTTCTCTTTTTACGCTACCATGTAGACCAATGTCTTTTTTATGCTTTAGCGCTTTTTCATTTGCAGGAATAAAATATTACCTCCTACGTCAACCCATTGAATAACGATATTTCTTGTAATTTTTCAGGTTTCGAACAGACTGAGTAAGTAAAAAAAAATCTGGTTTTCCTCCTTCAACATTCAGCCCCTAATTGAGAAATTCTCCTGGTCTCGACTGACTCTACTCTTTATTCACTTGTGCGTTTTTAGGAATCCTAAGCCAGTGCTCTAGGTCAGAGTGTTTCCCATGAAAAAAAATTTTTAGGACATAACGCCTTGTGGCCTAACAATCATGAGAAAATTAAATTGCTTGCAATAGTTTTGTACATGTTCGTGCTTTTAGCCTCAGCAGGTGTATGTGACACTCTCTGTTCCGTCTAATCATTCGAACTTAAATACCGAAACTCAAGCATTTGTGTGTAAGTAATACTCTATCGAGAAATGTCAAGGCAATTACTTTATAATATATTTAATATTTTATCTTGGCGAACATGCGATGCCTTTTGCTTCTGTAGTTTACAGAATGATTCTGCGTGTCAATTCTTTGGCTTTGGTGTCGAAATCCGGGGGCTTTGTAAAAAGTATATGCAGTTGCACTCAACGTGAAAGGTATAGGATCTGCGGAGCAGAAATATCCACCTGTGCTTTGGCGATGCTGGCGCTCACTAGCAAGGCATGCTGGCGTTCCAAACGTGCACCTTGCTCGGCGTCCATGGCGGTAAAGGGAACGTTCATTTGTGAGGCAGAAGCGCCAACCCCCCCTCCTGATTTCTCTTTCCATCTTTCCCACCTCCACACCCTGACATAACTTTTTTTCGCCTTAACTTTCCTTTCCTTGCCCCCCTTGCTATATTTTAGTACACCTGGCTACGCCATGCTTCACCCTCACTATCTCGTCTTCTTCCTCCTCGCCCTCACTTTTCTTGCCCACTCTCTTGTTATACTATACTATAAACAGACATGTTACGTTTCATCCTCCCCCTCCTTCCCTAACTCATCATCATCCTTACTTCCCCTGTCCACTCCTTGCTATACTATCTACCCATAGCTGTGATGTAATTTACATGGCTATGGCATACTTTACCCTCCCCCCCCTCCTTTATCTCCTCTACCCTCACATCACTCCTTTTGACCCCACTTGCCTTTCGCGCACTCTTGTTATACTATAATTTACACGGCTATTCTATGTATGGCTATATGTCATGCATGGTTATGGCTGCGTGACTAAGAGACGAACTGAAAAGACAGCAGATGAAATGAGACATGAGATGGCAGCCCTAGCGCCCAAAGCGCTCCACACTTAACCCTTCTTATGATTATCACCTATTAGCCTGATAGGCGTTACAAAATTTCTATCCTTCTATAAATATCGTCAACGGAGATGGGAAAGTATTTCTTTGCGTTCTTTATAGATATGTCCCGCTGTTGCTCTCAGTACTGGCTAATGATAATAGTGTAGGAAAAGATTCAGGTTGACTTCTATAGTCGGGTACAACTTTAGAAGACAGGAGAGGCCCCGCCCAGATGGCCGAAGCGCAGCAGCGAATTGCCTCCGCGACTAAAGAAATAGTCCCGCTCAAAAAAAAAAAAACAGAAAGCAAGAAAAAGCTAAAAACAACCAACGTCCTGCCAACGATCGGTCGTTTGCGCGCTGAGCAGGCAGCAACGATGGCAGCATGTTGTCCGTCGGCGGGGTCACCGGCCGTCCGGCTCATGACGTCACCTGAAGAGCGCGCCTATTGGTGGAGGCTCGTGTGCATCCGCCTTTGAGGGGAAAAAGGCCGCTGCCTTCTGAAGTTGTACCCGACGATAGGTTGGTGCGGAGATAGACTGTATACGTGCGATGACCTGAACTTTCTCTTGAGCGAGAAAAACAGCTGCACAGAAAGTACACATTAACGTGCAGGACGAGCCCGTACTCCTGGCTCGTGATACCCGTGGCTTGTGTGTTCTTCGTGACGCTGGCGGTGGCCCTGGTGGCCATACTGACACTGGGTAAGTGCACAAATTTCCTAAAATGCACGCATTGTCGTCTTTGTCATGCAGTTAATATTAGCACATAAATTGCCAATACTCCAAAACGTGCCAGCCGTTTTATCGTGCTGTGTGAGCGCTTGCGGCGATGACGCAAAGTCGGCTTGAGTCGTAGAATAGTGTAGTATTATAACAGGCACTGACGCTGTACATCTGTGCGAGTTTGAGGCTTAAGGAATAATGGCGGCACTTTTGCGAGAAATAAGGAAACGTAAATGAAGTTGGGTGTTTCATGGTCCGCAAATGTTAAAAAAACACCGCAATGCGGACAAGACAACTCTTTTTTGCCAAACATTCAAAACATCTCTGCTGTTTTGTTGAGCTTTCTTGTAACTTTTGCGCGTCATTCACTCATCGGGATACTGCAAAGAAATGCGTGTAATTGCGTGTAATTGCGTGTCATTACGATGCATGTTTTGGAAACAGCCTTTGTTGCCTCGACAAACGCGAAAAGTGACCGCAAGCGTTAGCAGAAACACGAACGATGCCATACGTCCAGTGATGAGACATCACGTCACCAAGGCGTCACCGTTCGTCATGATAACGTAATTCGCCTCGAGATCTTTGAATGGCGTCCTCTCGCGTGTGACGTCAGAGAGAGGACTCGGGTACCGCTCTTCGCGCGCGCGCGCTCGCTACGTGAAGGCTGCTAGACGCTGCCGCCTTGTCTGTCCATCTGTAGTTATTGAAATATTAGCGGGCTAGTTCATACAGCAATTTGTACTGAATGTTCCAGCAACATGCCGAGGGAAATTCCGAGCGGTGTTGCCTCAGGAGCACGTTCAGTGTCTATTGCTCTTGGTATCCTCTGCTAGCCACCAATGTGTACATCTGCATGTATGGCGACGATTTCTTTTCGCGATTGTTGTATGGCCGTTGCGCTCTCAAAATTACTTGCCGACCCGTTTTTGATCACTTACTTCAGCGTTCAGGCTTCTGCTTTCGCGTCTGTGTTATAGCGCATTATATGTGTACCGTGTGCTGCGCGTGTTCGGTGGCCACGCCTGCTCCTTCGGTGCAGTTCCTTTGTTCGGAGTTTTAAGCGCATGAGAAACGACATGCGATGTTGCGATGTCGTTGTAAAGTGGACGGGGGGGGATGGCTGCCGTGGTAGCTCAGTTGGCTGAGCATCGGACGTGTCACTCAAAGGTCGCAGGTTCGGCCCCTGCCCACGGGAAGCTATATTTTCGTCCACTTTTCTTTCTTCACATGTACATTACATTTACTACTAATAACATCCCCTATACTTCCCTTGGCAATATTGGCTGTTATCATTAATATCACGTTATGTGGTGTAAGATATGGGCATAGTTCCCACGTTACACCTTCAAGTGTATGACTCGTCATTTGGAAGCGCAAAACATATCATGGAATTGCTCACGTTCTTGGTAATTTTTTTCGTTCTGCCTAATGCGGAACGCCACTGCCTCGTACACTGGCAGCGCAAGTAATGTGCAGTTAACGTGCGAGAAAGCGAACACTTAAAAAACTAAATACGTATGCTTTCCAAACAATGGTGCCCACGAATAGAAACACACATGGAGCCGTATTATATGGAAGAAATTCGTGCTCCCATTTCTTGGTTTAATGCGGGCGATAGGTTATATTACTTGCAATAAACTGTCCGTCAACATGGCACAAGCCGCTTTGAAGCCTGGATGATGTGCTTGCTGTGTACCAGCCGGGTAAGGAAGCGAACTGCCAAACATTTATAAAAGAGGAGGTCGTCGTGGTTCGCAGTTGACAATGGTGAATTTATTATGTAACAACAATCATACAGAAGCTCTGGTTGAAGGGAGATGGTGGGGCAGGAGCGCTGCTGCTGTACGCAGATTCGGTTAGGGTGCGTCGCACTTGATACTAATCATCGGCTATATGTCGCTTGATGGGGCGTTAGGCTCCCTTAGCACAAACGTGCACGCACACCCACAGACACCCACACACATACACACACACACACACGCACACACACACACACACACACACACACACACACACACACACACACACACACACACACACACACACACATATATATATATATATATATATATATATATATATATATATATATATATATATATATATATATATATATATATATATATATATATATATATATATATATATATATATATATATATATAGTACAGTTGTTTACAAATGTTGTGCGTGTACTGAGTTCGGATTGTGGTGGTTGCTACTTAGGGGTCGAACAGCTGTAAACCGAATACGAGTTGGCGAAAAGTGTATGGGCGCAAGTATTGGCATACTGAGAAAAAAAAACGCTTTGGTAATTCTTTGTCTGCGCAGCATGCTTCTTTGATCTTTTGGTATATTTTGGTTTCTTTGGATTTGGCTTTTAGTCACTGTGAATGGCAGTAAGCCGTCAGAGGTGGCATAAAGAACCTATGCATCATTGTAATGCGCACTCCTGACTTATGTCTGCAAGCACATGTTCATTTTCTCAGGTTCTTCACCGAGCCATGATTATGATGACGACCTGCTAGACGACGGAGGCGGTCAGGAATCTTCTGGTAGAAGCCTTATTTACGGCCGAACTACGACAACAGAGAGAACCTCAGGTACGAAGAGCAAAAGCTTGCTTGTTACTGTAGTCATCGTCAGTGACTTTCAACGCGGGTGCTTTCTAGTGAATAATATGACACCTGCCTTACAGGCGCCATGTTACACACTAGACTTGCCTTACAAAGAGCCTTGCACAAAGCAGCGGATAAACTTCCTCGAAGTGCAACCCCCCCCCCCCCCCTTTAATATATGTAGTCCTTGCAGAGTAATGCGCCAGTTCTCCTCTGATAAAGACGCAAACGTGCGAAAAGTGCATCTCCCTATCTTTGCTGAATTTGTAGTGAATATCATATTAAAAACAACCGGCGTCTTACCCCAACGATTGGTTAAAGGGGTCATGAAGCACCCCTCGGGCTTGTTGAAAAAACACATATTGCGGAAAGCAGACACGGCTATGAACTGCTCAGCCAAATATCGCAGCCTTGCGCGCCGCGTAAAGGCTACAAGCGGAGCGCGAAGTTGCTGTCTTCTCAGGTGCCCTCTTCTGAAACAGCAGCCGGTTCCTTCTCCCCGCCGGTGGGTGGGCGTCTGTCATCGGACGTCACACTTCTGTCATCCGACGTCGCAAATATTATTGGCAAATAGCCGACATAAATCAAGAGCACTGTTTCG
Source organism: Rhipicephalus appendiculatus (assembly GCA_030522465.1). NCBI lineage: Eukaryota > Metazoa > Arthropoda > Arachnida > Ixodida > Ixodidae > Rhipicephalus > Rhipicephalus appendiculatus. Next base: position 50,916 of record JALIZH010015779.1, read on the forward strand.
ATCAGATGTGTTTGTTCCCGTTGGCACTGTGTGCAATATTTGTTGTAGTTAAATAAACAAACAGAAATATGAAAAAGCTTCGTTGCGAGTTTTCAAACAAATGACTCACTTCCGGTAGAGGCCAACTGTCGTCGGTCGAACTCAGCCCACCAGCGTACGTTCTAGCGTGCGCGCATGGAAGTTTGCTTGGAAGTTGAATACAGCTCACATTTGCGGTTAGACTGACATGTTGTTCGTTGAAACGTGCCAGATGGACGTTCTGATCCTGGGCAAAACATAACAAACGAATTAACTAGCTTCTGTTAGTCGCCAGCACTGAGAGAGAGAGAGCAATCTGCATTACTGAACTAGGTGATGGAAAACAGGCCACCGGAATCATGTATAAAGTTAAAAAACCTTGCTTCGTCTTTAAAGTGTAGTGTAGCAATAGCGTGTCAGCTTCACAATGCAGTGTGCGCCGACGGGGTGGGTTCGAGCCTTGCTCACTCATAGTTCTGTTGCGGTAGCAATTATATGGGCATTCTCAGCAGATTTTTGCCGTCGCCGGCGCCCTCATGTCCCGGATATATATATATATATATATATATATATATATATATATATATATATATATATATATATATATATATATATATATATATATATATATATATATATAAGTCACAAGGGAAAACATTTCAGACGAAAAAATTCCTAGGCACCCTGCCGGGGATTCGAACCGTGACCCCTTGCTCCACAGTGCACTACGTTAGACCACTCAACCACGCGCCATTCATGTTTCGGCGTAATAACGGCGAACTATTTATATGCGACATTCATCTTTGGTGGGACACGCAGATCTCGGAGGAGCTTGAGCGTGTTTTCTATCACGCAACGCTCCTAGATTTCATTTCGTTTCGAAAACTGCCTTTGAGACGCGCACGAAAAAGTGGCCCCTTTCTGTACCCACTCGTGATGTGGAACGAAAGAAGAAAGAACGCCGGGAACACTTTGGGTCAGACGCCACCCCGTGGCAGTAGACGTAGAGGGGTCACTCTACGCGCCGCAGTTTAAAATAAAAAGAAATACCTAAGAGCGTCGGGTTCTGCATTGTCGGTACTTGCAGCATGTTGCTCAAACACGAAGACGTAACAATTGTGACAGTTGTTAGTTCAAGCTTCTCCTGTTTATACGTGTGCTTTCTTGTCGAGCGTCCTTATTTGTGATTCAGCGGCGCGCTACAAGCATGGAGCTGCTTGTAGTTCTTCGTGTGACATTCACATTTCGCATTCATTGGTTCGCCCTTGTGGCGAAACTGTGACTTTTTTTTCTTTTTTTCTGTTTTTTTTTTTTGCCTCGGTGCTTGTGTTTGAGTCAGAATTTGGCCACCTGGCCATTACAAGAATTTGCAAAAGAAATTTAAAAGCCTGATTTCGGCCCAAAACTGGCATGCCGCGCGCCTGCGTCGAGCGTGCGTCGTGCAGTGTGCCAGCCTCCCAGTACACTGCGATACACTGGTCCAGTAATTATGTATGACACTGGGATAGCGCCACTGGGTTTTATAATAGGGTAGCCAGTAATGTGCGCATGCATCATGGCACCTGCGTTCGTGAGAAAACGTGAACTGATGCTGTTGATGCTACACCAGTGGCACGTCGCACAGGGGAACGGCCGCCGCCGAATCGGACACAGAAAGCCTGCAATGTAGCCATCTATATTGCCAAAATATAGTGATAGCGAAGGATTACGCTCAGCCTGCGCTTCGAGTTCATTTTGTAGGGGAGCTCACAAAAATGCAGGGGATTCCATAATCATACCTCGCTGCTTATTTCCTAGTAAACTGAGCAAAACTTGATACGGTTTCGGGGTACCTTCTCGTGAAATGTCTTCCTTGAAGACCTTCCTAGTCAGCTTGAGCAGTACACAGCGCTACAGGCAGGCATTGTTTCAAACTAAAGAGAAGAAACGCTGGCCTGCCAACAGCAAACGAGAGGTCGCTCGCTCGCTTCCGCGACAAAACGGCGGCTTGTGGTGGCTTCACCCGCGCTAAAGTCCCTAAACGCGCGCGCTCGAAGCGCCATCCACTTCCCTCAAGTGGGGATAGTGAATACACCGCGCGAGCTGCAGCTCCTCCGTGGCTACAGCAGTTACAGCGCAGCGAGAAGCAACCGACCGGAACTATGAGTTGCCAGCAACAGCCGCCAGCACCGCCAAGTTACGCGGAAAGGAAATCACACCACATAGAAGCGAGGTGACGGAATGCACTGGGCGGGGCGCCGCGAACGGCGCTGCCCTCTCCTACGGAATAAAGCGAGTTGAGGGGGGAACGCGAAAGGCAAATATAGCGACCGCTGCATCTCTGGTCCTACTTTAGCTTTTTCAAAACTTCTTTCGGCTATGTATTCCTGGGCGTCTTCCGATTATTCGAAGGTGTTTTTCACGCCAAGCGCAAGGGGAGGTTCATGACCCCTTTAAACATCAGCGCAAATGTCCGCACATGCGCGCCAATGTAACAGCGGTTTTGTCTTTTCCCTCTCAATAAATTTCAGATTGACGTCCGGGCTAGTCCTGCCCGTTGTTTTCGAATGTGTTCGTTTCGCACCGCTATGGAGCTATTAATCGATGCAGTAGAATCTCGCCCAAGCATCTGTGATTTGATGCTTCGATGAGAGCTTCCTTGAAAGCTTCCCCAGCAGCAATCAAAACGGTACAAGCGCGCAGGTGTTTGAAATTTGTCGTCCTTTCAGAATATGAGAATATAAATTTCGGTTAACGTAGCGATAATATCGTTTTTTAGTCTGCCCGGTAATTTACTAACGCAAAGACGTAGTGTGGTGTCAGGCAGCGTGTGCCGTAGCTGTCGCCACGTCAAGTAGCACTAGCTATGGAGAATATAATAAAAAAACTTCCCCATCTCCCGCTAAAGGGGACCATGTGGGGATGCGAAGCAGCGGGGAGTTGGTTAGCTTGAGCGGGAGAAACGTCGCCGCTCTCGTTTCGCGGGAGCGGCCAGGGCGCTCATCGCGGCGCTGCACAGGAGAGAGAATGAGGCCCACTCCGTCATTTTCATAGCGCGGAACTACCATGGTGCTCCC
>JALIZH010015780.1:0-64922 GCA_030522465.1 Rhipicephalus appendiculatus
GAAGCATGCATCGATTGGTGACTGGGTTGTAATTTTCTTAGTGGGCGAAACGTTACAAAATGACGTTAGAGATATGCACAAATGTACGCACAGACATATGTTGAACAACCGCATATGTTTCATATAACCAGTTGTTTACTGTTGCGTAACGATGCCAACAGAAACATAGATATCACCAACACCAGAAGCGGTAATCTGATATGTAGCACTTCTGCTTGCGAGGATGGTAGCCCTGGATAGTGCTTCGTGGAACAACTACGGTGGATGGCGCTAAGTATACAACTAACGTTAACCCGACATGACGCCTGCCACATAGGAGCACATATGTAATGTTTATAAAATTAGATAGCCAGCACTGGAACAATAATTGACGTTTCAGCAACATTACGCCTGCATAGCGTATTTTTCCAAAGCAGTTCCGAGACCTGGCGTGGCTCTGTGGTAGAATACTTGATTGCCACCCAGATTGCTTGGGTTCGATTCCCGCTGGGATCCTGATATTACAGCGAAAGCTGTTATGAGATCACAACAAGGGTCGTTTCTGCGCCGTAGTTGTCCGCCGCCGCCGCCGGTGTCCGTAACCAATATCGCACGAAATAAGGAAAAAACTAAATAAATAAAAACCGGCAGATCCCACGCACTGTGGGAATCGATATGATGCGAAGCAGTCAGCAAGGAGCAAATCATGCTGTACATAATATGCATGTCATTATTTATATGTTAGGACCTGTCATTTGTGTTCTTCATACAGTCACGTCCCACAATACAAATTTTGGCCTATATCAAGCTAGCGAAGTGGACGCAAGAGCACCATGAGCGTGGCATGTAAATGGCATTGTAGATGACATGCATGCCAAGATTTTCGTGTTACCACCTGCCACTTACGTTCGCTTAATTTCTTACCTTGAATCGCACCGAGACGCGAGAGCAATCTGCCACCGTTTCGCATGCGTTCGTATTCTCGCGCTCTGCGCATCATGCAGACGCCATCCGCGTTCCAGCGTTTAAATTGACGGACACTTTGTCAATTCCAAAGTGTGTCCCTCGAACGCCTGTACCCACTGAGACGGGGTCGGTAAGAATGGAACGTGATGCGGGCGTCTCCTTCCTTGCATGATTAGAGACGCGCTGGGCCCAGCGACACTACGCAAGCAAAGCGCGAGCGCTGTAGAGTCCGACGCGACCGGCGTCCGTTTGCGCGCCCCGGCGCCCACTTGGCACCGTGCCAGGGCACGGCTGGAGGGGACCGACGGACGACCGGACGAACGCACGTGGTCATGATACATTAAACGCCTTCGGCTTAAAAAATTTCGTGTATATAAAGCTGGCGAAACGGCCACGAGAGTGTCATGAGCGTGGCATGCAAGTCATGTGACTCATGACATGTATTTTATGATTTCCATATGACCATTTTGCATTTATGTTCGTCATACGGTCACGTGACGCAATACCAAATTTGGTGTATATCAAGCTGGCGAAACGGCCCCGGGAGTGCCATGAACGTAGCATGCAAGTCATGTTTCACATGACATGTCATGGTTTCCGTATTACCACTTGTCATTTATGCTCGCCATACAGTCACGTCCCGCAATACCAAATTTGGTGCATATTAAGCTAGCGAAAGGGCCCCGAGAGCGTCATGAGCGTGGCATGCAAGTCATGTTGCACATGAAATGTCATGATTTCCATATCACCACTTGGGATTTATGTTCGTGATACAGTCAAGTCACGCAATACCAAATTTGGTGTGTATCAAGCTAGCGAAACGGCCGTCAGCGCGCCATGAGCGTGGCATGTAAATCATGTTGTATATGACATGCAGGTCATGATTTTCATATTACCACCTGTCATTTATGTTGGTCATGCAGAAATGTCGCATCGTACCAATTTTTGGATATATCAAATTAAGGAAACGGCCTCAAGAGCACTATGGCCATGGCGTGTAAATCATACTTTTCATGACAAGTTAGTCATGATTTTCATGATATGACCAGTCATTCATGTTAGTCATACAGTCATGTTATGCCATACCAAATTTGGTATAAATCCCATGAACGATATGGCCAGGAGAGCCCAAAGTCGTAGGCGGCTAGATAGATAGATAGATAGATAGATACGCTCAAAGTCGCCGAAGTTCGCTAAGAAATGCTTCGCATTTAAAAAACACCTATGACCGAATGGAAATCGAACCCGGGTCTTCTGCGTGGCAGCCCAGCACTCTACCACTGAGCTACGCCGCCTTTTTTTTTCTTTATTGCCGGAATTGAACATGTGTAACAAACAAATGCAATAACAAAGTCTATTTTCCACTGTGTCAAGGAAGAAACTGTATAAAGACCTTTGTGATGTTGTACTTCCTGTACCACTGTATAGAACCATTTATCCTGCGAGGCGAGGGAGAAATGTTCTAAAAAGGGTCAAGAAAATGATGGTACCTGCAGGAATGAAAACTTTCTTTTTTCAACTGCATACAGAAACACTTCCAGTCAAACCCTGGCTGGAGGAAAAGGGCATGTTTGTGCCATGGGGGACCGACTGCTTAATATGCAGAAAAGTTGAAACGATAGACCATATATTTATTGACTGCTGGGACGCCGTGTTATTATGGGATGTACTGCAGCGAACCATCAAAAAAAGATTTCCCCCTTAGACCCCATAGGCATTCGGTATCTTCCGGTTGAAAGTAATGACGGACCACCATTCGATCTAATAATGTTGATTACTCTACACAGCATATGGAAGTGCAGAATGGCCATACGACACGCTGACATAGACGCGCGTCCGGCGCGTCAATATTTCAAAGAAAGTTTAACCCGTTTTGTTGAAGAACAAAAACTTCTTGAAGATGTTCCCGAGTGGTTAGATCGTGTAGAGGTCCTTACACAATTGAAGGAGTTTTAGGGTGTCCTCATTTTTCTCCATTTGACCTAGAGCACTGCACGGGCTCCGGGCCTACCCGAAAACCCGGGCCCGGCCCGGCCCGTGGGCCGGGCCGGGCCGGGTAAAGTAGGTTTCACGGCGGGCCCGGGCCGGGCTCGGGCCTGAAGCTCCGGGCTTAGGGCCGGGCCCGGGTTTGAGATGGCGGGCTCGGGTCGGGCCGGGCCTGGACTTTTCTCGATTCTTAAAGAGACACGAAAATGAAACATTGTGCAGTGTCTAAACCACTGTGCCAGCACAGTGGTTTAGACTAATAATGTGTATTCTGAGAATTTGAATATCATTCCTTTCACCACCGTAAGTTTATTCAGACAGGAAAAAATCAAGACCAAAGTTCCATTTTAGAATTTCGTGCTGTAATCTCCGCGCGTGGCGTCACGGATTTCAAACTGTATTCGTCGTATTTTGGGGGGCACTGGATCTTCAAATTTTTTTGAAACGTGGTATGTTAAGTTTATGGGCTACTCAGAGGTAAATTTACTTCATTTTTACCGATTAGGATCTACATAGGCCCCAGTAGACGCCGTCAGAATCTATAACGTGACGACTTCTGCTGCGCGAAATTCAAGGTGGCGTCGCCACCCGTATTTCCGCGCTTACGAAGTCTTGTCACGGCGAGCGTGGTTACTTTGGAATTGTAAAACAGTAATTTACTGATAATTGAAAAAATATTTCTCTTTAGTGTCCCTTTCAGTTTATTCCAGAGAAATTGCTCATACATATATGTTTCACATTTTATCTCGAAAAAAATGGTTCTTTTTTGTGGGGCAAGCTATTTGGAGTTCTATGATGGACAAGTACTGAACTTCTTTTCCTTCTTGCATATGGGGCTACTTGATTTATCTGAAACGGGCGAGCTAAAAAGTAAATAGGCCAGACGCTTACATAGTTAACATCTGGCTATTCTGGGCTTTATTCGCATTCTTTATTATTTTGTATCCCAAATGGTATTCTGTGATCACAGTAATTAAGGTAATATAATAAATTTATAACTTATTATCGCAAGAGCTCTAAAGCTGGGAAACGATTTTGAATATTCCAGCCCTCCACTAAAACGAAAGGACTGCACGGAGTCTCGTTACATAGGATCCCTATAAAGGCATTTGTTTTCCGTGGCTCTGTCACGGCTCCCAGTGGTCATGTCACGCGAGATGTACATGTACAGCCTGCCTTGTGCGCCCACATTGTTAGCGTTTGAGCTTTCGTCTTGTTCAGCTATAGCAGGGGTCTCAAACTCGCATCAGCTAACGGTCTGCATTCACGAAAATTTAGTCCCGCAAAGGCCAGGGCAAGAGATAGGAGGGGGTGGGGGTGCGGAATAGGTTGTACCAAATATCACCCGCTTTTGTCATTTGAAATACATTTCCCATATCTCATATATCGGTCATTTCTGAAAGGTATTTGGTGGCGTGATTCTAACAACATATTTATACCTATCTCCAAAATGACTAAAATCTGGACGCCGATTCTGAAATATAGACTTTTCTTTCACGGCTATGTATGAACGCATGGTGGACGCATGGGGTGTCTGACAAGAAAATGCTTTAGACCTGTCATGCCTATGTAGCTTAAGGAAGTACTTATAAAGAAAAACAATCGGACGAAGGCAGCCGTGTGCGGGCCGCGGGCCGCGTGTTTGAGACCCCCTGCGAGAGATACATGATACTGCCGCAACAACGTTGGAATGTGCAGGAATAACATAGGTCCATTAAACAAGGCCTCGGGCAAAGTATATTTGCTTACGCAATGCCTGGCTTGAAAAAAGACAATTACGAATTCCGTGCCATGTGATTGATGTCCCTTTACCTCGAACCATATGAGTAAAAAAGAGGGGTTGGGGAAAAGAAGAAGATAAAAAAGGGCGCTATTTTCTGCCTCCCGACGTGGGAGGCATTGAAGACACCGGCGCGACGTTCGGGAACGACAGAAATGAAGGCAAGAGCTGGACACCTATGTTCATTGTGCAGAAGTCCGCAGAGACATCCTAAATTTGCTCCAGGGGTGGAAGTTAAAAGCAACGACTGGCGACGCCTTCACAATTCGCAAGGTAGATGTACTCCCCTGCTAGCGTAAGCAGTGCGAGAAACTTTAGGGCGTCAGGATATGTGATGCAACAGCGCATAATTTGATTTTTTGCTCAATGACATGTGAAGAAACAAGCTGTAAAATATGCCAGAAACAACTGCTAGAGTGTATAGTATACTAGCAGCGGTGGGATAGATGAAAAGAATGCTATGACAAATAATATTTGTTCGTTTCGGCTGCTTATACGTATATCTAAAAGTACACGTGGTGCGCTCAGTTCACTATAATTTTTGTCTGTGTTAGTGCAGTTACAAGAACGTAACGAATTTTGCTTTTCCTTCTCCATTTCTGATGCTGTGGCAAGGGGCTACTATGCTGAAGACAGGCGCTACATATCATGAAGGGTGCACGATTGGCTTTGTCGTTAGAGCATGCTTTAAATTTTAATTCACCGCAATGTAAACAAAGGGAAGAGAGCGTTCTGTTCCTTGTGTCCTCTGGTTTTATTGCGCGATGTATTGAAACTGAACTCACGCTGCAAATCACTTTCCTTGCTACAATATCTGCGGCGAAACGCTCTTGATGATCCCCATCGTTGACGTTTCGGCACCCAGAAGCGGGAGCCTTCTTCACAACGATTGTGAACAAGGCTCTCATTGTGGGTCCCGCAACGTCAACGCATTTTTACTCCCTTGTGGTCGGTGTCCTCGTCTTTTTATTCAATGATTCTTCCGGACCAGACGGGTGTCCGTCCAAGCCATGATTGCATCCCCATAGTGTTTGCAGAAAAAGTTAGTACAGTGTACCACTGCCAGAAAACATTCATTGCATCAAGTATATCAGCTCAGCTGTTTTCACCGTGAGCCCCTTTTTTACAATAAATAACCGTAGGAGGTTAAAGTATAATTTTTAGCGAAGCATGCACCACCAAAGCGTAGATATATCATATATGTCACTTAAAACACCTTGTCGATTTCGTGTTCGGGTGACACCACAGATTATTGGCTCGGGCCTCGGTCGGGCCCGATCTGCGGTCGGGCCGGGCCGGGCCGGGAATAGGCGAATTTTTTTCCTCGGGTACGGGCCGGGCCCGGGTCTCGCTTTGAATCACCGGGCCGGGCTCGGGCGGGTAAGTTTAAACAACTTCCGGGCCCGGGTCGGGCCCGGGCGAAAATCCCGGCCCGTGCAGTGCTCTAATTGGACCTTTATGTTTGTGTTGCCTTTTTTAGGCAAGCAATGTTTGTACTGAGCTACGCCGCTGCTTGAAACTGCGGTGCAAACTGACCCTATGCAGGCTTCATGTCGGGTAAGGAATCGCGTTAACGTGTGTTGTTAAGCATTTTAGAGCAGTAAAGTAAGAACCAGGCGTCACACAAATCGAACTGCGTAACGAGTGGGTCGTTCAATGCTCCAACTCATTACAAAAGCCTGAGGCAAAATTCTTCATCGTCGTCAGCCACAACATCAACAAAGTGCACATAATACGTTACAAGAGTGTAGCGGGTACCGCGCTTTTCTGACGGATGACAAATAATGGCATAGTAGACGCTTCCCCACTACACAAAAATTATGATGATTTATGGCGTAGTAGGTACCATGCAAGTGCGGTTGTTGTAGTTGCCCCAAGAATGTTTGAAAAAGGCTCTAGAAAGACCGCTCTCCCAGCTTTCGCTGTGGCTGTGCTGCGAGTTCCGCGCAGGCCTGCCGGTTTTTTATTATTTGAATTCATCGGGTCAAAGCTGCCGTCGTCAATTTTTCTTAACGCTTTTAAATTACTAATGTCTGACCTCGCCGTTCCTGGGTAGACATAAATTGTGAAACACCTGTGGCGCATACCCGCATACCCCCTGCCCGTGGTAAACGGGTATGTGCCACACGTGTCTGCAGGAAAGGGTTTAACGACGTATACGACAGCATTTTCAAGTTATTCATGCCATGACCAGCCAAACACATTCGTCAGTACATCTTACCCTCCCATACAAATTTTGGTATATCCCCAGTTAAGGGAGGCGATCACGAGAGCACCCAGACGTAGGCGGCTAGATAGATACGTAGATGGAAACGCAAAAATTCATACAGTACGTAAGGAAATGCTTCGCATTTAAAAGCCTTCCAAGTCAGCCACGTTGAATGCTATCAGGCCCTACGTCCGCAAGACATTCTTTAGATTGCTTGAGAGGCAAGTAAAAATTAATGGTGTTAAACGTAGAGGAAGGAGGTGGTCGCCCCAGCACCACCAGTTCAGTTTAAACTTGTACTTTCATGGTCCAAAAGCGTCGACATCTGTCCAGACTGCTTGACATGCCAACTGTAAGGTCGCTAAAGCAGTGGTCGTAAACATTCCAATCACTCCCGAAGTTATTCGAACCGTTATTGAAGCCCTCGTAGAAGCGACCCGAAATTGGCATTTAAGAGATCGTGCGTGCACATTAATATTTACGAAATATCGTTGCAAGAACATCTGCAGTACGATACAAAGCATGACATTCTGATGGGTTGATCGGATAACGGTACGCAAAGAATACCAGCCGTGGAAAATTCAGCGCTCTTGACACTTGTGGCAGGCATTTCAAAAACGTGGATTCAGACTACTGCTTACACAGTATCAAGGAGCAAAACGCCCGCAGATACTCTTCATCATCTAATCATGACATTAATCAAGCAGCTGCAGGGAGCCCGGTTGTTTGTGAAGGCGCTCATCTGTTACCAGGGGGGGAGGGGGGAGGGGGAGCAACATGACTTTGGCAAATAAGCTAGGTGTGACGCCTGAATAGCCGTTTTTTAGATGTGAAGCATCTTATGGCGAAGTTCAATCCGGTGGTGGTGTGCGCCGTGACCACCCCTGACTGCGCATGCGCAAACCCTCTCCTACGCTCCCCCCTCTCCTCTAGGCATCCCTCCCGCGTCGTTTACACTGCGCAGGCGCGTCCCCTCCCCCTCTCTCCTCTCCTACGCTTCCCCTTATCTCTCCTCTAAGGCATCCCTGCCAGCGTCGTCCGCACCCCCACTGCGCATGCGCATCCTCACCCCCTCTCTCTCTCCTCTCCTACGCTCCCCCCTCTCTCCTCTAGGCATTCCTCCCGCGGCGTTTACACCCCCATTGCGCATGCGCGTCTCCTCCCCCTCCGTCCTCTTCTACGCTCCCCCTCTCTCGCCTCTGCTTATGCGACGCGAGCAGGCAGCGTTTGCTAGCGAGTTTCTTGATTAAGAAAAAAACTGACTGCTCGCGCTGCACAACCGTTCAACGCCGACGCAGGCAGCGTCTGCTAGCGAGTTTCTTTATTGAAAAAACCGACTGCTCGCGCTGCACAACCGTTCACTGGCCGCCCCGTATATATAGGCACTGGATCATGACCTGCAAGGTTGTGCCGGTGGGAGATTTCTCCTGTGCGTTGTCGAACGATTAAAATTCGCAGCGTGCGCGTTAACTAAAAGCGGACTGTGGTCTCTGTGTCCAATCGGAATCTTCTGTCTCTCATTGCCCATTAGCAGCGATTGGTATGTTCCAGTAGGAAACACCGGTCCATCAGATTGCGCCTCCCCAGGTTCTCTGCGCAACGCCGCGATGAGCGCCAGCGTCAACGCCGCCGCCAGTGTAAGCGTGAGCGAACGCTGCTTGGCATCTACACATGGTTCCTTTTAGCGGGAGATGGTGTAATTTTTTCGTGCTTGAAAACCGTAAGATATATTTCTTATATGACGCACCACACTTACATAAATGCACGTGGAATATTTTCCGCGCACCTCACAAGCTCCATATCGGGCAAGAAATTGTTGATTGGTCTTTCATTGCGCAACTATACGAAAGTTCGCATCATCTCAAACTCAAATTGGCGAAGAAACTAACAGACAACCACAATTACCGGATGCCTTTCAATAACATTAAAGTTAAATATGCCATCCAGGTGATGAGCGAATCGGTATCAGTGGCCATTGACGTATTCATTGCTCTTGGCGTGTTGCCGGCATCCGCCAAACCAACAGATAATTTTCTCGAGAAGATAGATAAGTGATTGGACTGTCTCAATAGCTCTTCTGTAAAAAGAAAACGGTGACAAGTTACGTTATGCCATTTCGGAAGGGTCCGAACACCTAGCCTTTTTGTGGGAGTGCCTGCCGTGGGTTGAAAGCTGGAAATTTGACGGGCCTCGGGAACCACACACAGTTGAGTCATGCAAGGTCACCTTAAAGGCTATCCTTCTCCTCTGGGACGATCTCTCCCAAGATTTTGATTTGAGTGTTTGCTTGACTCGCTGGCTACAGCAGGACCCCTGGAGAATCTTTTCGGGCTGCTTAGGATAAAGCATGGCTGCAATGACAACCCAAATGTGCTTCAATTCACATCAGGTCTGAAACACATTTCGCAAACTGGTTGCCCCTTTTTTCAGAAGGAAACTCTGAACAGGATCGCAGCACTGTGTTGGCACAAATGTCAGAGCTGCCTCATTCGCTTGCTACTACTTGTGATGCAGCACCAACAGTATATAAGCTTCCTCATGAGGAACAGTCAGCTAGCCATCATATATTAGATGATAACGTACTCTACTATGTTGGGGGACATTTTGTGCGGTAATGTTTGTTGCACAGGCCTCCACAATGTGTGTGCAGCGCCCTTTTGAAAAATGCCGACCGCCAGCTTTGTGCATCACACCAGTGTTTTGCTATATTTAAGGCAAGCAACATCTCCTCAGATTTATTTGGCAATGTAGCAGTGCCTTCTGACGATTGCTTTCAAGATATTAAGGCCATGGAAGCTTGCCTTTTGGTATATATCGTTGTTGTGGCGCACCTGCTTAATGTGAATGAAGTTTTGGCAGGCATTTTGTACAGTTATATGGGGAAGGCAAGAATTCTGCTCTGAAGAGTGCAAGAAAGCCTTTGTGCATCCCTTTGCAAGGATTCGCCTGTTGTGGCATATTCGCTTGGTAAACATCTCCTTGGCTAAACAATGCACCAGAAAATCTGCTGCAGCACGAAAAATGCCGAAATTTTTGCAACTTTCAGTGTTCCGTTTGCATAATTTGAAGTCACCATTTTCTGCCTATGAAGCGGGCATGTGTGTGTACAATTTATTAGATGCGAAGCATCTCTTTGACTAGGCTGTGTAACGCTGTCCCTCCCTCCGTGCGTGCGGACGAACGCGTCGCAACGCGCTCCCTCGCCGCAGGTGTTGGAGCGTTGCCAAGTAGGTCACGCCGCAGCAGCGCGCACTGCGAGGGGAGCGGGACGTCCACTCTCTCCCTCACCTGCCGCGCGCTCGCCTCGAGCGCTGTCTCGAGGAGACGCTGACTGATTGCGGCGAGGTGTGTCGACGCGCGCCTCTTATAGTCGCGGGAGACTTGAACGTTGATGTCAGCGGAGGAGGAGGAGAATGGCTCGTCGATTACATGCGTGACGTGCACTCGCTGAAGTGCGTGTCGGCAGAACGGAAACTACCCACCACGATAAGGGGAACGTGCATCGATCTGGTCTTTGCCAACTTCGACGTCGAATGTCTGCAAGAACCTCTCAGCGTGCACTTCACCGATAACAAGGCCGTGGTAGTCAAGGCGAAACGCGCGCCAGCTCCGGTCCAGCGCCCGTGTCCACTCTGAAGAAACGACAAGACCTACGCCAGCCATCGCTTCAAACGATTCTTCCAGCGCTCACCGCAGCACCCGCGTTAGCGCCGTTCAACCCGGGACGCCACCCGTGCGCAACGCTGCTGCTTCGCATCCCATCAGGGTTCCCTTTGGGAAGATGGTGTAAATTTTTAAAGACGATAGTCTTTCTTGGGATACCTAAACGGAGAAATTTTGGTCTGTCTGTCTGTCTGTCTGTCTGTTTGTCGGCACGTCACACGATTGAGCTAGTTGGCCAAACTTTAACCCCCTGCCTTACGACCTCCAATCATGACCAAGAAGCATGTGTTCATACGGGTGAGCGTGGGCAATTAAAAATCAAATATTACGCATACCTGAGGCACAACATCAATACCTTAGTACTATTCACAGTGTTCCTTTAAAACAAAATCTATAGATACGTAATTATAAAGATCCTAGTGTTTATTACGCGGCGCTGCTGTGTACAAAACAAGTCTCCGCCCAGTGATTTAACTTCGACGCTGTGGCTGGCTGTGGTGCTGCCACCTGGCAGCAGCATTGTTCAACACAAGCCGATGTTCCCCGGTAGCGCTGTATATGGCGTCCTCTTCTGTTTTATCAATGCCAGCCAGATGCGGCTGATTCATCGTAGAAGAGCGCTGTCTCAGGCAAGGCAAAACATATATGGCCGCTTGATGAAATACGACCCACTCTACAAGACATGATCAGAGAACGCAGAGAAAAGACCGACGACCAAATTTCAGCGGAGAAACGCCGGCGTCCGTCTAAGCGCGCCCGGAAAACGTCCGAAAAACGAGCCCAGCGGCTAGCCCGGCTATTAAATTGTGGTACTCATGCCGCTCATGCAGTGCAGTCGGCACAAGACTGCAAATGTCGTCTTTCGACGACATTTGCAGCGAAGCACGCAGATACGCGGCCAATTTTTTGCTTGTATTTTGTTTTTTTTTTCATTAAACAATATAGGTTTATTACGCTGAATAATACATAAACCCTTCGTGTTATTTTATCGGAGCACGCTATAGTGGCTTCAATATTTTGTAAATTTTTGCTTAAGCTTTTATAAAAAAACCTGCGGCTCAATAGAAAATGCAACAACGTCTAATTCCGGTACCTTATGGTTTTTGTATCGATTTCCTCTTGCATCCTATAAGTGTGCGGTGTGCCGCAATATCTTGTCCCACTCACGGGATGATGTTATATCGGGGTACGTGCAGTGAACTTGTGTATAGTTATTGCTGTTTTTCTTTTTTTCTTCGTATAGACTGTATATGCACTCGCTTGATACGTAGTTATTAGCATGCGGGTATGTGCGGTGCACTTTGTGTGCGACTAAAAACGTAAAATATTGAAGTTGTGTTTTTACTCTATGAATGGTATGTTTAGGCAATAAAACATTCAAACAAACTCTGCTCTTTATTCTCGTCTAATTTACGTGTACACGTAAACAAAAACAAAGTCTTAATTAGAATATGTGGTGCAAAAATAGGTGGATCGGCAAACTTTGATCACTCGGAACGCAACGATTGCCGTTTTGATCATGTGGCGGGTTGCGCAACAGGAAGAAGGTGGCGCTCTCGCCATCTGAATACCTTCCACTCGCTTAATTTAGCCTGCTGGTGCATCCCAATTGAATTAGGCGCTAAATCCCCCCCCCCCTTCCGCCACTCAGGTCCTCAGTTCTCATCAAGAAGGCGTCCCCCCAGTGCGTGTCTGCAATGCGCCGTCATGTTTTAGAACATCAGGCGCTCGTCCGACGCCGCCATAATGTCACGTTCCATGGATGGTATAGGAAGTTTCACTCTCCTGTCTAAAGTGCATCTAAATATGTGTTGCCTAGCTCTAGAAGAACAGAGTTGGGTACTTTTTAGTGTTTCACAGATGCGGATGCGGTCTCTAAAACGTACTGTGCGCGCGTGTGCACGCCGTGGAGCGTACGTGCGCGTGCATGCGCGTAAATGGGCATCAGTGCTTTTGAAAGTGAAAAGTTTAACTGGCTCATTAGTCGTGGAATGTGATCATCCCGCCGCTCGTCGTCGACAACACCTGCGGTAGCAAAAATCAGAAAGGCGCAGACTACACCTCAACCGTTCAATATAAAGCACGTAAAAGTGTATTAAGCACGAAGTAACTAAGAATAATTCAAAAGTCCAAATTAGGGTAATTAAAAAGATCAAAACACGCACATCACAAGAAACGCTTATTAAAGCTAGCTAATGTGCTTTACTAAGTAAATAAACGTAATTACTAATCAGAAGTTTTTAAGATGAGCACGGTAATACAGCGCGGTAAACAATTCGAGACTGCGTGTTAATAGTGGTCACGCCAAATTAAAAAAAAAAAAACATTATGAGTTCTAAAGTGTATGGCACACTAATTGTAATGAATTCAAGGCTCCGCAACAGCGGGTATGAAATTAATGAAATAGGCTTACGGTCAAATAATAGTGAAATAATTAATTTCACTATTATATAATTAATAATATATTGCACCATTATATAAATAATAATAATTATATAATTAATTTCACTAAGAAACGAAATGACAAAAACGGGTCAACACTTTTGTCAGCAAAGTCGTTTCGAGTATCGATAAGAGGGCCCACATAGCTTTTATTTATTTATTTATTTGCTTTTGGGGCGTTTATTTTTTCAGATACGTCTGGCCTGATACGTTACTAGATTTGCCATGCGTGACTGCGAATAGCGCGGTAAAAGCTTGCAGTTTTCGTCCGATGTATTCGTGAGCAGTTTGCGCGCCCTATCAATTCATAATTTCTTTCTGCGAAATGGCCCAGATATGCTACACATTAAGCATTATTAAATGTAAAGCATGGTGAACTCACAGGTCACCACTGAGATATAGGCACTCGTGGATGCCATCCACCCAACCTATCCAGGAACCATGACTATCTAGTAGAATGAATGCATGCAGATTCCGCCGAGAACGCGCGACAAGAATTGCGCGTGCGTTTATAGATTCCACTGCAGAGCGCGCGAGCACGCTTTCGCATACAGGCCCCTATATTTCCCAGATGTGTTATCGCAGCGCTAATAGACACAAACCGTATGTTTTAAGCCGTATGTTTTTAACGCAAGGCTACGCCTATCTATATACAGCGAGGCTTGCTAGGGATGCCTTGCATGCGCAGAACATGGCTGTATTTTTCCGCAGGGTGTGCTCCGCCGTCGAGCGGCCACCACTCCGGCGCTCGGAATTATTTTGGGAGCGCCTGTACGGCGTGTATCGCTTGTAGTTTGACTTCTCGTTTACTGTGCACAGGTTCGCCCAAATAAAAATTTCGTCTGGAACCCGCCTACTGCCGCCTTCGTCAACGTCATGACCCCATGACACTATACTCTTAGTCACATGCACGGTAAAAGTCACATGGACTCACCGCAAGCTAATACAGCGAAAATTAGAAGAAGAGCTCCGATACGCAGTGCCATTGCGCCAGATACGTCCTCCAAGTAACGTGATATTACAGTTATTCCTACGGTCCTGCTTCAGGGCAGTCCCGTATCTGTGGAAAGATTGCAATAAGTCACATTATTAAAAAGCCGTCGTATCTTTCAGAGATGGTAATATTAATACAGGGAAGAAGGACGTTGCAAATGAAAGAAGATGAAGCGGTTGCTCGGAATAGGGATAAACAGGCAGTGGGTAGGGATCATAGTTTTTTAAATGACACTGGAAGTTTCGTTAGTTTCGTGGGCCGTTCGGCAGACGCTTAACGCGCGGCGCTGTCGTTAAAATGTACATCTTTAACTTTTCAACACGAGACCAAAGATTGTTTTTTACTATTTAGTTTTTTTTTTTGCTGTGAATTCCTTTTTAAACGTATAAGGATGCGCGCGATGTGAATGGTGTCGGTGTTAGCTGCTTTCGTGCAGAAGCTTCAGCAGAGATTCTGAGAACCTGTTCTCCGTAACTTAAGGGTACTACCTAACACTGTCAACGTCTGTAATCAGCCCGGCCTCTCATAACTACGTTTCTTCTAACAAAGCATTCCAACTAGGAATTTGAATGCCTAACTAAATAAGCTCTTGACCCGCGGTGCTACGATTGCTTAACACGATTGATCAAATAATTATAATTCTGTTGGTCATTCAGCTACTTCGGAAAGCTTCATCAGAAAAAAAATATTCATATTCCCTCACGCATTCATCTGTACGATGTTGTTTTGTTAACATGTGACACTTACTCGATTTTCAAGGCCAAAAAAATGGGACTATTTAGAAACAAACTGGCACAGCGGGATTGTTCCGGTTACGTATAGGTAGATTGGATCATATATTTTTGATGACGTTACTGCATCTCAGAGAATACCATTCTGGTAGTGCAGTGCTATAAAGTGCAAAGACGAAGTTCTGTTAATATCAGGCGCGCTCGCATGGAACTACAAACGCGTGATTCCGTATTGCTCACCAATGAAAACAGTATAGCACTTGTCGTAAGAAAGGGGAATCACTCGTTCGTTGCAGGAAGCCACAAGGAAATCCACGATTCCCCTCTCCCAAGCCTTCCGCCACCTTGCGGAATTCCGGAGAACTTATTTGCGATATGCTAGTCTTGTGCCTTATTATCATCACAAAAGGCGGGCTCGATGTTTCCCAGAAATACAGGTATATGCATTCGAGTCAATGCGATATATTCTGTTTCAATGACTTCGGCTATCTTCTGCTCTTTCATTTGGCTCTGAATTTTTCTGTACTTAATGACAAAATTCAGTATTATGACAGTAGGCATGAAAATTAGAAAGAGTTTCTTAGTCATCTCCCTATCCGATGATACCGACGGTATACTGCACATTTCAAGTAACAATACAGAAAATAAGGTTCCTTATGGGTGCCCGCGAGGCAATTCATATGTATTACAATACTAACAACGTATAATTGCTCACAAATTTAGTGCCAGCCGCATGATATCGCCAGTTCATCTTGCAGGTATGCCGGGTTTCTTAAGGGAAATGGCTCAAAAGAACCAACGTGAGGGATACTTACCAAACCTCCAGCAGTGTTCAACAGGGCAGAACTGACGCCGAGCTCGCTCTTTTTATACACAATGCTTGTTCTGTTGTCTGCGTTGTAGATAATATACAACGAACAACATGACTACACTAGACAGAAATGCCTGCATGCTTCTCCAGTGGACATACAGATATGTGCCCAGCCGATTACACTTTAATTAAACTCGATATTTTCCTCTCACTGTCCCTGAGCCAAACATAACAATGCAGCTGTTCATACTGCCGGATCACGGCTACACGAGGCAGCACGTGAGGTTTTGAAAGTGTCATTCCTTTCAAAAATACCGAAATCACTGTCTAGTCTCACATGAATAACATGTTTCACCCTTCGCGAACAATATTTTTTTTCCCCTTAGAACGCTTTTTTTTCATTTGACCTGATTAAAACGTCAAAGGAATAGAGTTAGAAAACCAGCAAAGTGGTGATCACGCTACGCAGCACGTCGAAAATGGAAAAACACCGCGGACACTGGACGAAGGAAGATGACACGAGGACGAGCGCTCACTGCCAACCGAAAATTTTTTAATGAGGAAACCACGTTTATATAGGAACAGGAAAGCATAAAAACATATTAAAATTTTAACCCTTTCAGTCCCGAATTAAATATTTTCAATGTAAGCAACTAGCTCTTACATTTTGAGATGAGCATGATCGTGGTAGTCCTAAAAAACTGAAAAACTATTCGCTCACACTTTTCAGAGAAGAGTAATTAACGTGTCAATTAATTTAACAAATAATTATTATTTAATAATCATTCCATAATTTTTGCTTCATTTACTACATAAAATATTATTTACATAGGATAGCATATTGTCCAATAGCCAAAATTCAAATTTCCGACACAGAACTAAAATTAATGCCCTATCTCTGCACGGTGAAAGAAGACGCTGCCTCAGCGAAATGCGCGAGCAGCACGACCGCTTCTGTAATTTCTTCGCTCAGACGTGACCTGCCTTTATTATATGTACCATGTTGAGACCACATGTAGGGCAGATGCTAAATACGGGCTCTTGAGGAAGAACAAAGCTTTATCTTTACCAGATGCTTGCTGACTGACCTACATAATTTATGATTCCAATTGGAATCACAGGGACTGAAAGGGTTAAACACGTGCGTGACGTCAGATAGCGGACTTCCTTGTCTAGCAGATCAAGCGACAGAACGCCTACGCGCTTCTCGCCCATAATAAAGGCCTCGAAGATCTCTCTCGCATGCTTTTGACGATAACGTTTTAAGAGGGTGAAGTCAAATAGGCTGGCAGTGCACCTATTCAGGACACAATTCGCGGAAAGTTTAGTTCCTGTGCCGGTCTTTAATGAAATTCGCGTGTTCCCCAAGTCTACACAGTAAAAATTTTCACACCCTTAAGGGTGTATTTAATTTGTCCCATGGGCAACACTCTTTTAGGGTGTTTAGAAACACCCTAAACATAGGGTGTTTAGAAACACCCCCCTAAAAACGTAGGGTGTAAGGAAAGATTACACCCTACTTTAACAGGTGTTTATGAACACCCCTAAACTATGGGTGTTACAATAAGCTACACCCGTTCGAGTGGGGTGTAATAGACAAAAACACCCTTGAATGGGTGGCAGTAAAAGGGGGAAACACATATGATGCTTCTTCCCAGCCAGCCCCCTTGGGGCACTGCAGACATCAGCGTGTATCCAATCCCTTCAGGTGCACTCTAGAAAGAATTCTCCTGTTAAGGAGATGATTCAGAAATCTACAATCCCTTGAAAAAAAAAATGGATTGATAAAACGTTCCAAAAACTGCAGCAGTGCCCACACCAGTGTGGCTGTCGTCGAGTTTCTTGGCGCTGCCACCCAACAGCTGTAGCTGATACACGAGCAGCGATTCTTCGTAACAACTCATGCAACATTATAAGGACTCCGAATGTCGTTTTGCTCAGCAGGCCTCCATATTATCTTTTTTTTGGGAAAGTACATAAGTCCAGTAGAAACAGTGCACATCGATGAAATGATGAAACTTTTTCCACCTACTCAAAAGAAATGGATTGTGCGTCCAATAAAATCAGGTGAGCAATCTGACTATGGCTTGAACGTTACAGCTCATACTGAATGCGATAATATGCAGGAAATGCATGTAACAGGGCCGGAATGATCACGACCGCACTGCAGAAACATGACCTGCAGCACAGCAGTAAAATGAAATTTTACATAGGCGTGCTCAGACAAATTTTAAGGATTATCCCTTTCCAAGCAAAGGCAACATAATCATTGGCAATTGAATGAAATATGAGTATTTATTTGTTTTAAAAGAAATCGATACAAAACTAGAAGCTTATCATAAAACTCAAAAAATAAATTCCAAAACAACATTCCTTACACTGATTTTACTGACAAGTACTGTCAGTTTTGTTCAAGCTAAAATTTCAACAGCAAATGATCTGTTATGATAACTGCTGCAAAAAAGGCACAAAGCACCCAGTCAAAAACCACAAAGTAGCATAACCACACAAGAGAGTGAGGTACTATTTCTAGCATGTGCGCGCTATAAACACTGCGAAAAGGCATGGCTAGAAACTTGGTGAAGGCTTATTTAGAGCCCACTATATGTAACAGCGTATAAACTATGACATTACACAATCACAACATTTGACAAGGTTATGTAATTGGGGTTAGATTAAAGTAGTGTGATTGTTCATACACTTGCACATTACAAAACCACAGCTCTTCACTGCTGGTTGCATAATCCATCTTCAGGTGCTCAGATGACTGGTTCCTTCGACAGAAGTGGGACCAGACTGTTCTTTCTGTATAGCAAATTCGTTCCCGGAAACGTAAAATAAATACATAAGGAGCAATGACCAAAAATTTTACAAAGAGTGTAACATACAGTATGCTCCCGACATGACCAATTGCTTTCTTAGTTATGTGAAGGTACAAATGCAGTGCATAGCCAGCATATTCAGTGGCATGGGACTCCACACAGTCACAAATGCAAAAAAAGACAGTATACTACTAGCGCGGGAACACACGGACAAGAAAGAGGACGACACACTGCGCTGTCTTACAACATTGTTTTATTGCTGCAGCCGTAACATGCGCTTAAATACATGAAGGCGCAACTCAGAAGAAAGGAGGAGGAAAAGGAGGAAATGCATTGACTCAGCAGACATGTAACAGGTGATAACTAACACCCCGAAAATAGCTAAACACTTCTTTTATCAATGATTTTTCACGATCCATCTAAAAAGTTGATTTCACACGGGGCAAGGGCAACGGAAGGGGAGCTGACGCAATCACTGCCCAGCTTTGTGATGCGATCAGCTTCAATGATTTCGCGCGTGAGCTGAGACGGATTTCTCGCCAGCACGTGCGTGCTCGTGAAAATGGGCGCACAGCCGCAATCCCTGCAATGAATACCCAAATGTTTATGCTGATTGTTAAAATTGTTCTGGCGCTCATTAAGTCGCTCACTTAAGCACCTTCCGGTCAGCCCAACATATTTATCGCCGCACGACAATGGGATTTGATACACCACGGCTGTGGCACAAGACACAGAAGGATCTCTGTGCTTGACAGTGCAGGAACTTTGGGGCTTAGCCGGATTGTTCACTCGCTTGCACATTTTTGCCAGCTTCTCCGGCGCTGAAAAAACCACCGTGACACCCGCACGCTCACCAATTTTCTTCAGTCGATGCGACATATTGTGAATATATGGGATGACAACGAAAGGTCGCCTGACAACAGACTGGCGATGTGTGACCTTTCGTTGTCATCCCCATATATTCACAATATGTCGCATCGACTGAAGAAAATTGGTGAGCGTGCGGGTGTCACGTGGTTTTTTCAGCTCCGGAGAAGCTGGCAAAAAATGTGCAAGCGAGTGAACAATCCGGCTAAGCCCCAAAGTTCCTGCACTGTCAAGCACAGAGATCCTTCTGTGTCTTGTGCCACAGCCGTGGTGTATCAAATCCCATTGTCGTGCGGCGATAAATATGTTGGGCAGACCGGAAGGTGCTTAAATGAGCGACTTAATGAGCACCAGAACAATTTTAACAATCAGCATAAACATTTGGGTATTCATTGCAGGGATTGCGGCTGTGCGCCCATTTTCACGAGCACGCACGTGCTGGCGAGAAATCCGTCTCAGCTCACGCGCGAAATCATTGAAGCTGATCGCATCAGAAAGCTGGGCAGTGATTGCGTCAGCTCCCCTTCCGTTGCCCTTGCCCCGTGTGAAATCAACTTTTTAGATGGTTCCCGCGCTAGTAGTATACTGTCATGAACTTCCAACAAGCCCAAGCCGCTACCCTTGCAAAAAAAAAGGGTATGCTGCGGAATAAATGCAAGAAGCGTGCTGTGGCAGAACTTTTTATACCTTTGATGCCGAAGATCTGAACTTTACTTTTTTGGCCTGCTCGCGCACCAATACAAATGTATACAGCTCCTAGGCGATGATGCCCCATTAGCTTTAAGCATCGACCATGTCTAAGTGAAAGTTAGTTCTATGCATAAGTATGCAAGGCAAATGTGAATTTCTGCAGGTATACCATGGTACTCATACGATGTGTTTCTTAAAGGGAATGCAATGCTATGCGCATCATATAAATATTTCATTTATTACACAAAAACACAACACCACTTCGCATACACGACGGTATCACATTCACCATGTATCCCGTGCAGGTAACATGTAAAATTAGGTTATGTGTAGTTATGTTTATGAAGGGTAAGAGCGCACTGAAGACGAACAAACGATGAAGGCACACACACGCACACACACAGCGCTACTTTCAACAGTTTATTTTTGTGATCTCGACACTACTTATAATGCAAACTATGAGCACATCTGCGTGAACACCATTACAATGTTAGAAACGTGGCAGGTGGGTTCTTAGCAATACATTGTAAGATGTGCGGTTGTCTGCCTTTGTTCGACACGTGCAGAGTTCTGTCAAGAAATAGAAATTAGCTTACACGCGAGATAATCGAAGCAGGAGAGATTGAAAAGTTGGGTGACAGGTGTGTTAGTATGCCTTCTATCGCGCGGAGAAAAAAAGAATTTGGTTTCCTTGGTGTTTGTTATGATGCTTAGTAATATTGCTGTTACTTCTGCGCAGCAGATGTGCTCATGGTTTGCCCTATAAGTAGTCTCGAGATCACAAAAAGTAACCGTTGAAAGTAACGCTATGTGTGTGCGTGTGTGTGCCTTCATTGTGTGCTCGTCTTCAGTGCGCTCTTACCCTTCATAAACATGGAATACCAACATGCCCACATTACCACATTGGTGTAGTTATGTGTTTGCTTGCGAATAAAACTGAAGTGGTGTTCTTCAGGCGGCTCACATTGACACGATTGTATAATGTAAGAAATTGCTTTCGCAAAATGACTATTGCATACTGCTAAATTATGGTTCCTGGTTTCAATGATCCTGGTCAGCTAAAACAGCAGAACTCCTTACTAATGCAGCATAGGCTGTTTAATGGCTGTGCAGGGAAGAAAAGGCAGATATTCTGAGACTTACAAAGCACCGATCATGAACCACAGGCCATCACAATAATGTATGTAAACTTGAGAAGTGGCGAAAGGTGGGCTAGTTAATACATAACTTAAAACTTGACAAAACAGCTCAATGACAGGACGAAGGAAGGTGACACGAGGACGGGCGCTGTAAGCAAACGTATGTAAGCTTCTCCGACAATCGCCAATAACCAGAATACTGAAAGCTATTGACCAGAATTTAGTAATACACAATTATCATTCGGTGAAACAGATTCCTTAAGTTATTGAATTGTTTCAACGCCAACATCCCGAAAAAAAGCATTCTATATTTGTTGTGTTCTCAGATAAATACGCTGCGTAATCTTACATTTTAGCAGCAACACATGCATGCATATCACGCAGTATGTATAACATTATAGCGAGTTTTGTGCAACAAAGAAAATATTGGTATGCTTCACACAGCACAAATCCCTTTAACATCTGTAACGTATGACTAGAGAACTTACAATATCGGATAAACTATTAGGTTTGGCTTTTACAGAAATATTGCAGGTGGTGGTCAGTGATGCTACCGAGGTCTTCTGATTTGGAGCAATTTTTGGAGCAGCAAAAGTTTCATTTTGGAGCACTTTGGAGCAGCAACTTTCCATTTTGGAGCACTTTGGAGCAACTAACATCCTAGAGTAGACTGGAGAAGCAAGTTGCATTTACATTCAAGGACCTGAATAACTATTTTGGGGCTCTTGTGAAGAGCTAGAAATATTTCGATTCATTGCAAATCTCAAGCAACCAATGATCTCAGGAGCACTCCCTATTTCACTCGATGATGCAGAAATGAGGGCGTGATGCGGTTGAGCATGTTGGGACAACTTGTTCAGCGATTATTTTCGTAGCATATAAACAGAATACCAGTTCAATAAAATCGTACTTTATGAAATAACATTCTAAATACATGTATGTGGTAATCAGCACACATTTTAGACAATCGCTGCGACGTACAACAATGCCTCAACGCTAAAGACTCACACTGTCCCAAATGCATTGCCCTAAGACGACTCCAAGCAGAAAGAGAGGTTCTTTTTCTTCACGGTCGATTATATTGCTGGGCGTAACATGACGTCACTTAGCTAGCCTCATAAAGCCAACCTCCTCCGACACTCCTTTCCCTCTCTCTGAGGCCTGGAGCAAGAACATTCTCACAGTGCTTCTGGACTATCGTTTGCGCATGCGCAGGGTTGCCCGGATATGGAGATCCACTTCAATCGAGCTTCCGCGAAAGTGTCAGAAAGTTCGTTCAACAGTGGACTGCATGATTTAACAAACTTCGTTGTCCTTTTGCAGTAAAGTTGTATATGGCTAGGAAATTCTGTTTGTACACCGAAAACCCCCTGTAGTGCCCTCTAGAAAACAGGGCAAAAAAAAAAAAAAACTCACAGGGAAGGTCCATTCACCTAAGACGACTCGAAGGCGAGAGCCATTTTGTTTTTGTTGCGACAGCAATTATATGGACATTCTCGACTTTTGCCGCCGCCGTCATGTTTTGTTTAATATCCAAATCGATAACATCCCCCCCGCGCATCGTATGTTTTACACTCGGGAAAAAGCGCTCGAGGACGAACGCGGCTGAAGCAGAGATAAAGAGACTACTCAAGCAGACAGGAACGCTCCACCCGTCTTCAAAGAGCATGAAATAACGCAAAGGGAGGGGCGGTGGGGGGTGTTGTGCCGCTAGAGCAGCAACACTGAACTTTGACTTCAAAGGTGCGGTCGCGATCGCTGGCGCGCGCTGTTTCGGCAGGCATCACAGACGGCTCGTATACCCGTCTACGTGTTGTGCTCTCAACGCGTATAGACTATGCGAAAACGCTTCTCTCCCTGGAGCGGCCACTGATCCTAGATCCGCAAGGCGGCAGTACCATCGCCGCGCCATTTTGGAGGTCCGTTCATACGCACCGTTCGTGCTGCACGTACATCGGCGTGCAAGAGGTGTTCCGGAGGTCTCTAGTCATCCAAGTCGCCGTACGGGTCTCGAACAAAGCGCGCGCAGAAAGCTTTTTGCGCGTGCGGCGAGGGTGCGGACTTTCAAAATGGCGACCCCGCCGCTAGCGATTCTCGCGGATCACGTCAAGCCTTACTTCGTATAACAATACAATTTGTTGGTATCGCATTCACTGCTTCGAGCTTAAGCGAAACTAACAAATTGTATTGTTACACGAAGTAAGGCCAGCAGCTCTTTTGGACCCGATCTCGCGTAACTAAACAGAACGCTGGTTAATCGGAATCTGGCCACTCCAGAAGCCGAAGCGGTTTTCGTGTTGTCAGTTCTTTAAACACGAAGTAAACGTAGAGAGCACAGCAAGATTACGAGAAGTCTCACCATGACTCGAGATAGCGCGCGCCAGCGACTGCGCCCTTCGAGAGACGCAGTCTCCCGGCTCCCCCCCCCCCTCCCCCTCCCCCCCCGAACGAAGCAATGAATGCGATTTCCAAAAAATAATTAGAGCGCAAACACCCGGCACATTCACACACGCACACACGCAGGTACCAAACACGCACCTGGGTGTGTGGGCGTGTGTGAATGTGCCGTGTGTTTGTGCTCTAATTATTTTTTTTGGAAATCAGCAACCAACTAGCCCAACAACGAGTTCTTTTACTATGAATGCGATACCGTGATTTTATTTTTCTTTAACCATCAGCTATTGATCCTGGAAAGCGAGAGGCGGAGGTGTAACATTGTATCTATTCCTATGGTGTTCCCAGATTTCATTCCGCGATGTCCAGAAATAGACGTGACAAACATTCTGGCGGCACGCGTGCAGTTATTAGTGAAAATATTGCTTTAATTACGCGCAGTGCGACTGTGGAAACGAGCTATCAGCAGCGTTTCTGGAAAGGACGACGTCCGCCGATGAATCGCCGCCACACTTACACGCCACCGATTCGCCAAAACGTCACGAGCCACTGCGGAGAGCGTGTTTTGTCGTTGGGCCGACTTGCACAACAGAAGCTGCATCGGCACCGAGAAAAGGATCGTGAATTACTTGGGACGAAAGCGCGACCACTGTTTATTCAGCGGAATAATTCTTGGTACGTGGTTGTGACTTTGGCCACCCCGAGAACACGCAGCACATGTTTTACGCGCCGGCGTGGTTTTTGCTGGTGATATACCCCCCCCCCCCTCCCCCCCCAAAATCCGAGTCTTTGGCGCAGTTTGGCGCAATTTCCGTTGATATTATCGGGATGGCGCAGTAAATCTGATTTGGCGCACTTTGGCGCAGTTGGCGCAGGAGTGGAATCACTGTGGTGGTACACACTCCGTTTTATAATATTTCTACACGTAAAAGTACTTAGCGCAGTTAAAACACCAAAATTGGGTGAAGTGAACAACCCTTAATACCAGAACAATATAACAAAATCTACACAAGGTGAAAATAAACAGAATACAATAAATTGTGTTCGAACGCCAGCACTTATGCCGAAACTAGCGCGTGCACAATTAAGGTATGGCTATTTGGTCACACACACACACACACACACACACACACACACACACACACACACACACACACACACACACATGAAAGGTCCGTTCAAACACAAGTCAAGTTTAACGAACGGCTCCACATGCACGGGTTGTATCCCGCAACCTACGTTCCGGGTGAATGAAAACATCGCTACGAATTTAACGAAACGGAATGTGTTAGCACGTAGGCGAGCTTCGCGAGGCGCACCTAACGCGACGCAATATGCTGTGTTATCACCCACATGCATCAACCTGAGTATCACGGTAGTTTTAGAGCACAAAACGAACAGGGACAGAAAAGAACGACGCGGACACCACGCCCTTGTTTTCCGTCCTTGGCCCTTTTGTGCACTAAAAAAAAAGTGCACATGAATTAACAACATGCCCAAGCATACGCGCCTTCGACATGGTTGACGCTTACAGCTAACAGGCGCCATCCCCACTCAACTATTATTAAACCAAAATAGAGGTTCATCGCCAGCGGGGCACCAAACACCTCTGCCAACACAGAAGGGCGCCGCCACAACCATGGCCACAAGTCTGTTCAAATCCCTCGCCGAATCACAGCCGCGCATGCGCACTCTGCTTTCAACTCGAAAGGAAGAAAAGCTTGCCCGCACTTAACATCACACAACCTTGTCATCATCCCGATGAAACAATACACACAAATATGCTCGCTACGTAAACAAATGCTGACTTATCGTCCACCACGCAGTTAAGAAGGACTCAGTTGACGGCGTTATTATCGCGCTCACACAGTTAACAAAGCGCTGACGACAGCAACATGAGAGCGGTACATACCGTTTCACTTCCGAGTGTTCCACTATTCGCCTCGTGTGCGACCGATGGCGGCGCTGCGAACGGCGCTCCGGTGACGCAAGGGCGGGGATTCGGCTTGTGTCGTCTGCTACGCTCTGGCTAAAACAGCAGCATTTTCGTTATAGTTCGCTCGCGTCGCACGGCGTTCCTCGACTACTAGCTGCATTTTCTTGTTATGATATTTCTTGAGATGACTGCTAGCATTACATGAGTTTAAGAAACGTCAACATTTAACATATCTTCTGTATACCGACAGCCATAGAGGTCAGGTTCACGCCCCCGAGTTCGTAGTGTCGCTCACTGGGCTGGATGGCGTTGAAATAGCTTACGTGAAAGCGCGAACGCCCCCGCCAAGTGGGTTAAAGAGAGTCTCCGCTGCTTTGAAATCGCAGCGCGATCAATTTTGCGGCTTATTCGCAAAAATCAGCGTTGTGTAAACAGACTTGAGATGAACGAAAATTCACGCTCCGCTCCCAATTGTAGTCATGTGGACTTGTGCAGACACGACAGCCGACAAAATGAAATCGATAAGTTCATCGACCAGCGGGTTATTGCGGACCACTAGCATAGATTGGGCGAGCTGGATGCAAATAAGATCGCTCGGAATGAAACGCCAGCAGTGGTGCGTGTGGTACAGTTCGACTCTTATGATTAGAGATAGATACGTTCATGAGCCGCATTCATGTTTTCGATCGCGCAGTGCTGCCTACTCGACTGTGCGAGCCTGCCAATGGTATGACAGGATGGCGCGCACTATATTTCTAATGCTTGGGCAACGCGATCCGCTGCAGTGTTCGCGTTTCACTTGACACCGATAGTACAGCTTCGTAAACATTAAGGAAAAATCGGCGAATGTGTCCAGGAAGAGGAGAAAGAGAGCTCTTTCCCACCATTCTTTTGGTCCCTGCGGCTGATTATTGTGATTCTTTACCGTGCTGTAACAAGATTGAATATTTTAAGGTGGGAGCCCTTAGATTCCACATAAATTGCGAAGATTGACCGTCGGCGTCCCGCGTCGCCAGCGTCAACACGAGTGATGCGAAAATTCATCACATGATCCCGTCATCATGCCATCCCAGACCGCCAAAATTTGTGACGTCATAACGTCATGTCACATGATTACGTCATCACATGACATCGTCGCTTTGCATTGCCTCCGTGATTGGTGGGCCGATCTCGGAGGCGATGCAAAACCAGGTGATGTGTAGAAAGCTTCAATGCAAAACCACGTTACGTCCAGAAAGCATTCGGAGGGGGGGCGGCGAAGGAATAATACATCGACTCAAGAAAAATATGGCTTTCGCCTTCGAGTCAACTTAGGCAAATGCATAAAGGAACTCGAGTCTCTTTAGTACAGTGATCGCACCAAGCCACATCAGGAGTCGACCGTTGAGACTAATTTACAGTATTTTATTGCAAATACATCTTTCGATGCGAAAGCTTTATATTTATCAACGTTAGTATGATTACACTAATTCTGTTCAGCATATCTTCAGACCACCGTGAACGAGTGAACAAACGTCGATTTATTAACGTAAGGATTAAAATATGTTGCAAAAAAAATAGAACAAAAACAAAAGAAAATCACTCGGACAACCTACCGGATATTTCATATCCCCGTCGTGCGTCCCCTTCAGACTCAGCCCTGTTTATTTCGTGTTTCAATTTAAAGTACTTACGACGCACTTACACAGCAACTGCTAAAAATGTGTATTTAATCAAACGTTGTTGTCGGTAACGCCACTTAATTTATTTGAATGACATCACGCGTCGTTTGTCATGCTCCGAACATACGAATTGAATTGAAGGAGCAGGCTTGGCAACCGAACACGCGCAGCGCGCGGTATACATTTATTGCGCTTTAACGCAGACATGGAAGCTGAAGCCCGAACGCTGAAGTCAGTGATCGAAAACGGGCATGAAAGTCATTTTGAGTGCGCCACGGCAATAGAACAGTCGCGAAAACAAAAATTCACCATAGAAGCAGATGTACACATGGATCGCTAGCAGACGACATCAGGAGCAATCGACACAGAACGTGCTCCTGACGGCAACTCCGCTCAATTTCGCTGGGCATTTTGCTTGAACATTCAGTACAAATTGCTTTATCAACTCGCCCACCAATGTTTCAATAACTCGAGCGCGATAGACAGGCTGGCAGCGTCGAGCAGCCTTCACGTAGCGAACGCGCGCGCGAAGAGCTGCATCCGTGTCCTCTCCCTGACGTCACACGCGAGAGGGCGCCACTCCAAGATCTCGAGGCGAATTACCATCTTTCGACCACATCTGCGTAGCTTAAGCACCCAGACTACGGCCAGGGGTAATCTCACAGAACAGCCCCCCACAACGTAGCTGCATGAAAGAGGAGAAAGACGACGTCACTTTTGGTTGTTGCTGGACTGGCGCCATCTTGTCCACCTTGCGCTGTGCATCGTAAACAGCTTATTAAACAAGCTATTCGTAACATTATAAACGACGTGCTGCTGCCCGGTCACTTTTACAAGTACATACAGGACGCAGTAGTAGAGGAAACTTCCAACGCCCCAGTATTGTGAATTAGAGCACTGCACGGGCCATGATTGTGGGCCCGCGCCCGGCCCGAGCCCGGCTCTCGTTGAAGTTTACCCGCCCGTACCCGGCCCGGTGACTCAAAAGCGAGACCCGGGCCCGGCCCGAACCCGAGAAAAATTTCACCTACCCAGCCCGGCCCGGGCCGACCGCAGATCGGGCCCGACAGAGGCCCGAATCAATAATCTGGGCGGTGTGTCCCGAACATGGATTCGACAGCAAGTGGCAAATATCTACGTCTTGTTGGCGCATGCTACGCCAACAAGCATGCTCTAATCTGCGGCATTTCTTTGTACAAAAGGGCATCACTGTGGTAAAAGTTGACCGGACGTACTGGGTACATTGAACGGTTATTCTGGCAGCGGTATACTGTGCATCTTTTTTCTAGAAATACCATGAGAATCGTAAAGATCGGTTGGTAGCAGATATTGTGGCAAGAACAGTGATTTGCAGCATCGTTCAGGTTCAATAGGGAGCGCAATAACGACAGAGGAGACAGAAAACAGAACTCTCTCGGCACTGTGTTTTTATTGCGCCCTATATTGAAATTTAAAGCATGCTCTACCATCAAATTCCATCGTGCACCGTTATATATAAGTATACCGCCTGTCTTAGCCCATTAAAGACCGCTTTCTTTTTTTTCTGATTTTTGTGAAAACAGATGAGCCTTTTGTCATATCTTCATTTGTATAGATCACACTGAAAATTTCATCGTGAACGAGCTCTTAGTTTACAAAATATGGCCCGTGACCATATGGTCACGCTAGGCCCTTAGGATACAGCAAAAATGATGAAGTGACAAATTTTATTGCAGGGCTTGACACACCGCGTAAAATAAAATAAGGAATTTGTCGCGCAGTTATTGTGAAATAGTATGAAGCACTGAATACACATGCCAACATCACATTTAATGCACTGTGCGGATACCGTGCTGTTGCAGTTGTCAGCAGTGCACCTGCGCCTTTTGCCGTCGGGCACTGTTCCAACGAAGTGGACTGTTTTTTTCGTTCAAAATGTGGACCACAAGCCACACTGCCATTAAGCACAGACGTTCTTCGACGGCCAGTTCCTTTTGGCTTTTTATCCCACTTGCCAGGCAGCTTTGAGGGATTTGCATCCGGAATTCACGTTTAGTGACGTTGGATCATGTGCTGAGAATAAGCATCACACGTTCCTTATGACTACGTCGCCAAGTGGATAGCGATCACCGCTAATTCTTGCGACGAATCGCAACCCGGTAGGCGTCTGCGTTTGCATCCATCTCGTCAGTGATCTCGTCACTGACTACCCGAGCCCGTGCAGTGCTCTATTGTGAATGCAACACACGAGAACACGGAAGGCCAGGGAACATCCCACAGCATCCATCTCATAAACAAAGCAAGCACAGTGGCAAGCATGGGTTCTCTGCTGCGTGAAAACCTCAAAAATGGCGCTCGACCCGGCGCACCACCGCTCCACATTGCGACTGGGTTTCAGTTAACAAGCAACACTTTTTATACATTAAAAACTCTTCGCATTAACAACGTTATGAATGGACAACATTTCGTCGATGGCGTCCTTCCCAGTAGTAAAAGATTTGTATGATGCAATGAATTTTTTTTTATGTGTAAACGCTGCAGACCAACAATAGTGTTTTGTTTGTTTTTTTTTGTTTTTTTTTAACTGACTGCGCTGCGATTCGCGGTAAAAAATTAAAAAAGAAAAAGCACACACATTCGGTTTGTGTGTTATCCCACTGAGAGCGTAAAAGATAAAAGACACGGCATAGTCAGTGGAATGGCCACACGCTTTCGCCGAACACACTTTGGAATGTACAAAGTGTCCTTCAATCTTTTTTTTCCTCTTTCATGGCTCTATGTTGCATATGTTGCATCGCAGTAGGAGACCTTCACATAAAGTCCAGTTGTTGGCTCATAGCAACAAAAGACACGGACGACGAGACACTGTATTCGGGCCTCGTGTGCGACCGATGGCGGCGCTGCGAACGGCGCTCCGGTGACGCAAGGGCGGGGATTCGGCTTTTGTCGTCTGCTACGCTCTAACTAAAACAGCAGCATTTTCGTTATAGTTCGCTCGCGTCGCACGGCGTTCCTCGACTACTAGCTGCATTTTCTTCTTATGATATTTCTTGAGATGACTGCTAGCATTACATGAGTTTATGAAACGTTAACATTTAACATATCTTCTGTATACCGACAGCCATCGTGGTCAGGTTCATGCCACCGAGTTCGTAGCGTCGCTCACTGGGCTGGATGGCGTTGAAATAGCTTACGTGAAAGCGCGAACGCCCCCGCCAAGTGAGTTAAAGAGAGTCTCCGCTGCTGTGAAATCGCAGCGCGATCAATTTTGCGGCTTATTCGCAAAAAATCAGCGTTGTGTAAACAGACTTGAGGTGAATGAAAATTCACGCTCCACTCCCAATTGTAGTCATGTGGACTTGTGCAGACACGACAGCCGACATAATTAAATCGATAAATTCATCGACCAGCGGGTTATTGCGGGCCACTAGCACAGATTGGGGGGAGCTGGATGCAAATAAGATCGCTCTGAACGAAACGCCAGCAGTGGTGCGCGTGGTACAGTTCGACTCTTATGATTAGAGATAGATACGTTCATGAGCCGCATTCATGTTTTCGATCGCGCAGTGCTGCCTACTCGACTGTGCGAGCCTGCCAATGGTAATGACAGGATGGCGCGCACTATATTTCTAATGCTTGGGCAACGCGATCCGCTGCAGTGTTCGCGTTTCACTTGACACCTGATAGTACAGCTTCGTAAACATTAGGAAAAATCGCTGAATGTGTCCAGGAAGAGGCGAAAGAGAGCTCTTTCCCCCCATTCTTTTGGCCCCTGTGGCTGATTATTGTGATTCTTTACCGTGCTGTTACAAGATTGAATATTTTAAGGTGGGAGCCTTAGATTCCACATAAATTGCGAAAATTGACCGTCGGCGTCCCGCGTCGCCAGCGTCAACACGAGTGATGCGAAAATTCATCACATGATCACGTCATCATGACATCCCAGACCGACAAAATTTGTGACGTCATAACGTCATGTCACATGATTACGTCATCACATGACATCGTCGCTTTGCATTGCCTCCGTGATTGGTGGGCCGATCTCGGAGGCGATGAAAAACCAGGTGATGTGTAGAAAGCTTCAATGCAAAACCACGTTACGTCCAGAAAGCATTCGGAGGGGGACGGCGAAGGAACAATACATCGACTCAAGAAAAAAGATGGCTTTCGCCTTCGAGTCAACTTAGGCAAATGCATAAGGAACTCGAGTCTCTTTAGTACAATGATCGCACCAAGCCACATCAGGAGTCGACCGTTGAGACTGATTTACAGTATTTAATTGCAAATACATCTTTCGATGCGAAAGCTTCATATTTATCAACGTTAGTATGATTACACTAATTCTGTTCAGCATATTTTTTCAGACCACCGTGAACGAGTGAACAAACGTCGATTTATTAACGTAAGGGTTAAAATATGTTGAAAAAAAAATAGAACAAAAACAAAAGAAAATCACTCCGGACAACCTATCGATATTTCATAGCCCCGTCGTGCATCCCCTTTAGACTCACCCTGTTTATTTCGTGTTTCAATTTAAAATACTTACGACGCGCTTACACAGCAGCTGCTAAAAATGTGTATTTAATCAAACGTTGTTGCCGGTAACGCCACTTAATTTATTTGAATGACATCACACGTCGTTTGCCATGCTCCAAACAAATGAATTAAATCGAAGGAGCAGGCTTGGCAACCGAACACGCGCAGCACGCGGTATACATTTATTGCGCTTTAAAGCAGAAATGAAAGCTGAAGCCCGTACGCTGAAGTCAGTTATTCGAAAATGGGCAGGAAAGTCATTTTGAGTTCGCCACGGCCATAGAACAGTCGCGAAAAAGAAAAATTCACCATAGAAGCAGATGTACACATGGATGGCTAGCAGACGACAACGGGAGCAATCGACAAAGAACGTGCTCCTGGCGGCAACTCCGCTCATTTCGATGGACATTTTGCTTGAACATTCAGTACAAATTGCTTTATCAGCTCGCCCAACAATATTTCAATAACTCGAGCACGATAGACAGGCCGGCAGCGTCGAGCAGCCTTCACGTAGCGAGCGCGCGCGCGAAGAGCTGCATCCGAGTCCTCTCCCTGACGTCACACGCGAGAGGGCGCCACTCCAAGATCTCGAGGCGAATACTACTCATCCGCAATCGGCTGCACGCCGCACGGCCACGCTCTCACATGTTGTACGGTACATAGAGTTTCCTATAAATACACTAGAGGGAACTCTGGCGCTAGTGTCGATGGGGGCTGCAACACACGGCGCTTCAGCCAGCATGGGAATCATGGGTAGTACACAAATTTGCCTAGTCTTGCCTAGTCTTCGTTCTTTTGGCTGCGTATGGCCTGAATTCGCTTTGCCGCAATACAAAGTTCAACAAAGGTTTAGCAGTTACGCTTCACCACCGTCACCTTTTTTAGGCTCACGATTCAAATATGCTCACGAAGTTCACAACGGTTCATTCTTTTATCCGAAACTGAACGAAAACGCACCAATAAACAAAGCCACAACTGCGTTTGAAGCCGGGAAGCACGAAGACTAGGCAAATCCGTGTACTACCCCATCATTCCCATGGTGGCTGAACGATCGCAGCGTCAAGAGTCCCCTCTAGTTAATTTTAGGAAACTACGGTACAAGGGACGGTGGCGCCATCTAATAAAGAAAACTGCAAACGCTCCTTTCCGCGCTATGTAAATTGCATAAATGGCCATTTATCTTTTCTAAAAGTAGTTGATAGAAACAGCAAACAGCCTCCGTACGTTTATAAGACGTGAACACGCTTGTTTACGATTTATATTGCAAGAATTTGCGTCTTTTCAAACGCCATATTTAGCGCTTCTGTAAATTGTTGTTATGGCCACAATGACGACGTACCAACATGTCGCTGTTCGCGTGGTTATGGCTTTATCGGCCCAGCTTTTCCTCTAGAGTCTGTTATATTAACTCTATGGCGCTAACCACTGAGCCACGAGAGCGCACGTCCTTCAACGTTCAAACGGCGAGCTATTTATATACGGCGTGTCTTCAGCGTGTTTTCAGCATTGCCAGCGAGATGGCGCAAAGGGCGCGCTCGGCGTAAGGTCCCTATATATAGCACCATCTCGCCGAGTTCCAAGTTTTGTTAAATCCCTATATATATAAAGGTAGCGACAATTACACGCGCGCCCTCTGGAGGGGTCCAAGGAGCAACGCTAGCAGACGACGCTCCGCTCGCTCGCGTGCATTCTGCGGACGCCTCAAACCGCCCTCAGCGCGCGCTTTAATCGGTTAATTATTGCGTTTTGTGGCGTAAGCTGCTTAGGAAACTTCAAACGACAGGGACAACAACTAACGAGTCCGGAGTACGCTAAACATTGAAATAAAAACACGTGCTTTTCCGAAGGGAGCTTCTGAGAAGTTTGCCACAGCAGTTGTCATGCAGGACATTTATATTTTCGTTCTTTGCGTGTTTTCATATTCATCGAAACTGGAAGTAGATGTAGTGCTTGTTTTCTAGTTCGAAAAAAATTGGCAGGTTGTGAGCTTATTGCTAATTTCGGAAACCTCTTGATTCACTTAGCGTAGTGTGTAGTGCAAAACATGTGCTATTATTGGTTTCATTGGGTTTGTCAGCATTCAGAAGTGTTCCCACGATTAAACGACACTTTTAACTACGCTTATTTTGTTTATAAAGTACTCTAATATGCTTACTTAGGAAAAAGAGTTGCACTGCTGCGTGGAATATCAGCAACCAGAGTACCTTTCAAGGTGTAGGAAATATAGCATGCCCACTAGTGTCTCACGCATTTTAATGATTAACTGTTTTTAAAGACGTACATTTATCCAAAGCCACCTCTCTTTTACTACCCCCCGCCGCCTACGTATCCCGCAGATATAAAGGTTTGTTGCAATGCTACCTATAATTATTGAGATCTAACAGACAATGATGCCAAGGAAAGTATAGGGGATGTTATTAGTTGCCTAATGGAATTTCAAATAAATTCGAGGTAGGTATGCACCTACAGGCCCTAAAACCAGACTACAACGAGAAAAGCTGAGCTAGGTGACATTTTGTAGGGACGCATGAGTATAAAAGATCACTTATTGGAAAATTGGGTTTTATTGCATGAATTCATAGCAGTTTTTCTTTGGAAAGTTTGTTGTCAATACTGATCACCCCTCATTCGCTTGCAGGGTGGCTTCCGTTCCTTCTGCCTTGGCGAATTAGCAGAGTTTCTGGGTGCGGCATATATGGTTTCAGCTTTTTCCTCCCAGTGTCAAGCAGTATTACTTACTCGAACTCGCCAAAAGCATTGTGGCCCCCCCAGGGAAAACATCACGCCGTATGCTTCAACGAAGAAGCCTTAATTGATCCCGCGAATAGCAGTGCGGCAAAACATGGCAAGGTGTGGCAATAAACTAATGCCAAATTGTCCTTTCCTTGTGAGCTTTTAGTGTTGGAAGCCACCCCGAGGAGAAAAACGAAGGCATGAGTGTATTGGGTTCCGAGCTATTTAATGTTTAGAGATACGGGCGTGAATCTGCGTTGTCTACTGCGCACAAAGCTACAGTATAAAAAATGCTGAAAGAAGCGTTTATTTACTTGAAGTTCAGTGCCTTGCTGAGATAATGCTCACCTATATGCACGAACAAAAGCTCACCGCCAGGCGAAAGGCTGCTTGAAGTTATAAACGTTACAAAATCACTTACTTCGCATAGCCGGGTGTTTTCTGTGCGCAAACATTTCTTGCGACTGATTTTGTGGGGCCATACCTTCCTTCCGGATGTATTTCTGCCACCGCGAGCAACAGAAATACAAAAAGAAAGCTTTTTCTGTCCTCCGCGCGGTGAAACAACCGACGGCATTTGAGACCCGGCATATTAGCCCGTCGCATTCAATTCAAGCACAGAATTCCCACGTCCACTCAACTTCAAGTAAATAAACGCTTCTAAATTGCAACAACAATGCGACAGAGGCGCGTGAAGTACTTGCTAAATTATCCAACTCCACGCTTGAAAACGCAGTCACCCGTACCGCTCGCCGGCACAGCGCTGCCGCCGCTGGACCCTTTGGGCGGGGCGCGGAGGCAAAAAGGTCACGTGTCGCCAACAGGCCTATCGCAGGACGCGGCGGCTGGATCAAGACCTTTCGCTACTTTTGAAACATACAGGGACTTTACGAGCGCCGCAGCGCCATCGCCATCTAGTGAGCACTCCGAGCAGCGGAGCCGTCTCCTACGCATCGGAATGGAGTGAGCGCCGCAGCGCCATCGCCATCTAGTGAGCACTCTGAGTACTAGAGGTGGCTACGACGCACAACGAGGGGCTAACCCATACCCTAAGGAGCTTCGCCCCTAAAATTCACGTTGCCCCTGATCAATTCGCCTAACATGGCTCTAATACCAAAGGAACCGTGGGCGATTATATAACCGTGCAACTGATATCGCGCAAAGGCCGCTTTGCTTTTTTTATTACTTTCCTTTGTACGCGAAGGCCGCAAAGGCGAAGTTAGCGCACAGCTTTGCACTTGAGAGGCCACTACATTTTTTTGAGCTTGCTTTTCGACCAAGGCCCCCCTTCGCGTGAGACAAGGCTTTCGCCTTAATAAATGATGAGTTTGTGACGACGTTTTCACCCTTGCGCATAACGTGTATTTTGAATGATCTAAACTGTGTTTCTTCTTTTAGTTATTAGGCTTGAACATGGATGAAGGAAAATAACCAGGGGGGAGCGTCATATGGCATTACAAGTCACTGTTCTCGTTTAATGAGACATATACGACTATCGCCCTAATGCGAATGATTTTATATGAAGTACACTGATTCATTGTGGTAGATACACATTTGTTCGCGTAATCCAGATGTCCACGTTCCAGCATCAAGTCGCCATGTTTCAAAAGCGGCATATTCCAAGGATTAACGGGGCCGCTGGTCAGGTGCACAGAAACCACAATGTGGCACAATGCCGATCTGGGTTGTGGTGGTGTGCTTCTTTCTCCTCTACGTCGCTGGCTTTTCCCAATGTTGACCCAACAAACGCAAGCGTTCAATGCTAGTATGGTCGAGCTGCGCGCAAGCGCATGCATTTTGTATCACGCAGATAAAGCGCCGTACATAGCTATGACCATTATGTGAAGTGGTAGCGCTTGAACGTGAACGTGAGTGAGTGCCTATGAGTGTGAGTGGCCGTTAGTATGAACTTGAGTAAGCATCAGTGGGTGTGAGTCGGCGTGAGTATGAACGTGCGTGCTTATGAGTGTGAGGTGTGGTACGAAAGTGAGTGTCCTGTAAGTGTGAGTATGAGAGTGAGTGCCTATGAATGTGAGTAGGCGTGAGTATTAACATGAGTAAGAGCCTACGAGTAAGTATACGTGAGTATGAACGTGAGTGAGTGCCTATGAGTGTAAGTGGGCCTGAGTATGAACGTGAGTGAGTGCTTATGTTTGTGAATAGGCGTGAGTATGAATGTGAGTGAGCGCCTACACTCTACGGCAAAATTACCCGAAAGAGGAGTAACGGAGCCCAATAGGCGCGCGCGATGAACGGATAGACCGCTGAGGAGTAACCACAGAGGGATGCGTGCCGTGTGCAAACCAGTTAGTCTCCAAAGGCACCAAAGGGATGAACCGCGCGGGAGATACGTCTCGTGTGCGAACCGTTGTCAAGGGAACTAACCGTCCTCCTCGCTCTTGGTCCGTCTTCTCACTTGTTTTCATGGAGGCGCGTTGGCGGTTGTGTCGCGCTCGGAGAGTTCGACGATTTAGGAACTACGCCGCGGTGCCTTGGATAAATACGTATGCCGCGTATGCGTGGATGAGCGTGCGGTGCTGGTTTTACGTTTCGCCGCAACCATGAAGTTTGGAGCTGGTCTCGACACGCCGAGACGCCGCGCTGTATTTCTCCGGCCACGGTGCGCTGGCGTAGCAACGGCACTGCGTCGACACCGGCTGAGAATGGCGGCCGAGAAGACATAGGCCTATCGGATCCATGAATTCAATCCGACTCTGGGCAGAAGTTGGCACTGGATTATTTCACAAGTAAGTGATCATACTTTATTTTTCCGTACCTGTCGTTTGCGCGAAGCGCATCGCGCTAGTTGGCAACGGGCTCGATCGTGTTGTATATATCGCGCGCACGAAATGCACCGCGAAGGTTGGCTTTGGCGTCCGCTCGCCTGTGCTTTGTGACTGCCTGAAAATTGGCCGCCATTGCCGTCGGCCGCCTGGACGCTCTCGCCGCGGTGATGAGCTGCGGGCTCGCGATATTGGGCACAGGCCTCGCCGCTGCGGTGCGACTCGTCCAAAACGCATTGCGGTTGCCGTCAACGAGCTCGGTTGTATGTCGCGCACTTGAAGTGCACCGGCAGCTGGCGGGTGCTTTCGCTAGCCGACTTTAGCTGTGCTTCGGAACTCTGTGAACAGTTTTCGCCAATTACCGTTGGCTTCCCCGTCAATCGGTCGCAAGCAGCTCAGCGCCGTTCGTGGCGGCGGCCCCCGCGTTCGCTCGTTGTACTCTGCCGCTCGATCCAGGAACTTTGTGAAAATTTGTCGACATTACCGTCGGCTTCCGCCACTTCCGCGGCGCTCGCTCGAAAGCAGCTCAGTGCCGTTCGTGGCGGCGGTTCCGCGTTCGCTCGCTCCTCTGTTCGAGGTTCGCTGGCGGCAGAAGCTCCGCGTTCGGCCCTGCGTTCGCTTGCTCGAGCTGTATACGGCGCCGCTCGCAGAGAACTCGCCGAATCGTTGGTGGCTCGGCGGTCGCGGCGCCTAGGCATGATGGCTGCGGCTGCCGCACTTGAGCTGTTGCGCTATGTGACTCGAAATGCGTTTTCGATTATTTATGACATCGCCGTGGAAATACTTGCATGTCATATTTTAGACGTGCGTATTTATTTCACCTTGCACGCATTTGCCGATGTGCGTGTATCTTCCTCACTGCCACATGTGACTTAACTGTTTGCAATCTTTTTGTGCAGA
Organism: Rhipicephalus appendiculatus; assembly: GCA_030522465.1. Classification (NCBI taxonomy): domain Eukaryota; kingdom Metazoa; phylum Arthropoda; class Arachnida; order Ixodida; family Ixodidae; genus Rhipicephalus; species Rhipicephalus appendiculatus. The sequence goes on from JALIZH010015780.1 coordinate 38,002, forward strand.
CGTTGTCCACTACGTGCAGAAGGCTGCGTGCGCTTGTGCGTGCAATGCCAGTCATCTGTCGCTTCCGTTGGAGCAGCTTGACCAAGACGACTGTACGAGATATGACAACGCGGCTGGACCTGAATTTCACATCTGGTAGCGATTTCATTGAAAGAATGCAGAAACTTAATATGTATATCGAAAAATAAAACATTTCATTGTCTCACTTTTGTCTTTCGTTGTTGCATTGACTGCGAAAGCTGTGAAACAAGCATGACTAAATATTTTTTTCGCGTGTTCTTTTCTGCGCCATTTGTGGCTCACTGCGGAGAAAAACACGCGAGAAAAGTATTAAGCCTTGCAGAGAGTAACTGCGCAAAATCATCCCTGGGGATTAACGCATCATTTGAACTGAGGATAAAAAGTTCATCCCAGTGGAGCATTTGAGTGGACCAACCGTTCGTCCGGTGAGGTGCAACCGTGGGGACTAACGGTTGACCGGTAAGGGGTAAATGCGAGGACTAAATGTTAGTCCATTGAGGTGCGACTGTGGGGACTAACGGTTGCCCGCGAAGGTGTAAATGTGAGGACTAAATGTTAGTCCCTTGAGGTGCAACTGTGGGGACTAACGGTTGCCCGCGAGGGTGTAAATGTGAAGACTAAATGTTAGTCCCTTGAGGGGGACTAACTGTTAGACCCGTGCAGTTAGTCCTTAAAGGGTATAATGGTTGTGGCAGCCCCATTAGTCCCCAAGAGGACGAACGGCACACCCTTTTAACACCCTTTTGCCTTAGAGTGTATGAGTGTGAGTAGTCGTGAGTGAGTACTCATGAGTGTGAGTGGACGTGAGTGTGAACGTGGGTGAGTGCCCACGAGTGTGAGTAGTCGTGAGCGTGAACGTGAGTGAGTTCTCATGAGTGTGAGTAGCCGTGAGTGTGAACGTGAGTGAGTACTCATGAGTGTGAGCAGACGTGAGTGTGAACGTGAGTGAGCGCCTAAGAGTGTGAGTAGGCGTGAGTATGAACGTAAGTGAGTGCCTACGAGTGTGAGTAGTGAGTGTGAACGTGAGTGAGTACTCATGAGTGTGAGTGGAGGTGAGTGTGAACGTGAGTGCGAAGGCTGAAAAAATTGTGGTGAGTGAGTTTGAGTGAGTACTCCCTTAAAGTGCCGACCTATGGTGACAACACACTTCTTCCCCCTGCACAGCTGCATGCATGCCCGCCAGCACAGAAGGCATTGCAGAGAGCTCCCTAAACAAATAAAAAGAAAACATGGCAGAGGAGGTGAAATGGGTCTTTTTTGTTGGTCTCGTTCGTGATGAATGACGTCACATCGTGATTTTACCTCCTTTCTCCCACCTTTTATCCACGTAATTTCCTAACGAGGTAAAATTAAGGACGCACAACCTTATAACATTCATTTTATTACACCCCAAGGAAGCACGGTCCCAACTGCAGGTAGTATTACGCCCTTAAAACGCCCAATTTGGCTAGTTTGCGTCTACACTGTATGCTAATTTTCCTTTATACCAAGTTACGCAGACGACCACTAGAGTGCCCAGACTTAGGCGGCTAGATAGATCGAGACGCTCGAAGTGCGTTTGGTCGCTCCTTAAGAGTTTCAAAGAAATGATTCGTATTTAAACATAATAGTAATAATAACACCTGGGGTTTTACTCCCAAAACCACGATAAGATCATGAGAGATACCGCAATAGAGGGCTTCTGAAATTTGGACCAACTGGTGTTCTTTAATGCGCACTGACATCGCACAGCACACTGGCCTCTGGCATTTCGTCTCCACCGAAATGTGATCACCGTGGCCGGGATCGAAACTGCGACCTTCGGCTCAGCAGTCGAGCACCATAACCACTGCTCTACCGAGGCGAACGAAAGGCTTCGCATTTAAAACTCCATTGTGAGAAAAATGCCATGTCAAGACAGCTAAAGTTATGTGCACACAAGGGAAAAAAAGAAAAAAAAAACGTCACACAGCTAGCGCCCGCATATGTGGATCTGTAGAAGACTATCAATATGATTAGCAAACATAATTTTCAATGTCTCCCTCATCGAACTCTCCCGAAGATAACAGTGAGGATTGAAATATCATTCTAAAAATGTTTCGGGTAGCGTTTCTGCGACAGTGATGTTCTTGCGCAGCCCTTGGCTGCAGGGTTGCCGTTGGTGGCTACTTTGAGCCAAATTGGCTACTTCACACTTGAATTTGTGGTTGGCGCCATGGCTACTTTTTGGCTACATTGAACGTCTGCTTACCCGCATTAGGTAGCCAATTTTGTTATTGTTTGCAGGTAAAAGAACAAGAAAGCCTGAAGATCAGCCACTGTTTTCAACCTTTTTTGTCGCGTAAGCTAATGCGCGCCCACGTCTTGGTCCTAGCAACAGGCTCGTCCGCCCCCCTCTCCCCGAAAAACAAATATTAGCCCCAAAATGGAACTGGTCTTTCATTGTGGTAAATCTAACAATCAACTAAGGTCTGCAGCTTCAAGAAAAGCTGCTGAAACGTTTAGCGTATACCCGCTGACTTGGTGGGATTGCTCCAAATTCACCTTGTCTTTGGGAAGAACTATCCGGCTTAAATATATTCACACGCACTGAACTTATATTAATATGATATAGTTGCTGCTCCACCACGTGCAAAATATGATCTGAGGAACTAAACGTCAGAAAATGCAAGGTTATTCGTCTTCCGAAACACTAACACTCTGCCTGTCTACCTCTTGAACAGCGTTGGGTATTATAACCTGTGACTTGCTATGAATATTTATATGCTTATATACACCATGTAATATTAGCAGGAAGAATGTAAAATTATTTCTGACTACAACCGCACTGCTAACAGAAGAGCCATGCGGCCTTTCCGCTCTCTCTCTCGCACCGCATCGAAATTTTCGCCGCTTGAGCTTATTTCATAGAATATGCCAGCGAAGCGTGCTCCACGACCCACTTATTTTATCACTGCACTATGGGTCATCGCTTTGCTTATCGCTATGAGGTCATTCTACTTTGTAAATCCCGCTGCTTACTAGTCTGGCCATTATTATTTTTTACTCTCTATATTCTGTTCATTTTTATCGTTGTGTGTTATGCACTCTCAGCAATGCTCTCAACTTTGCTGTGAATAAATAAATAAATAAATAAATAAATAAATAAATCCTGTTTTGCAACTCACCTGTGCCTTGAAGAGCAAGAAGGAAAGCAACATGATCCTATTTCTATGTTATTGCATACTCAAAACCACATTTATTTTATGAAAAATCGAGTCATAATACCATTTTTTTTGCTATTTCGCTACAAATTTGGCGATAAAGTTAAATGACATAGCTACTTTGGCTACTTTTAGCTTGAATTCTGGCTCCTTTTCAAATCTACCCAACGGCAACCCTGCTTGGCGGCACTCCGTCGTCAACATCCTCTCGCTACTCGCCAGCGAGGCAGGATGGATGGTATGAGCGTCCACTTTCGAACGGGACGGTGACACGTGTGCCACCTAGCTTGACAAATAAAGAAACAAAAAAACAACTTTTTCGTCTTTCTTTTTTTTTTAGTTGGCCTAATGCTTTAATTGTCTATTTCGATTAAACCTATCTGACTATAGGATATAAAAACGCAAATTCATAGTTAAGTTCTCTGCCCTTTAGGGCAGAATGTCCTCATTTTTCCCACTAGTTATTTTTGTACCTTCTCTAGTTTTCTGCCACCAATACTCTAACCGTCTCTTACTTATTTCCATCGCGCGCGTGTTCAGCTTTCCATTGTCGTCCCTAAAACCCAAGACTTCATGAAGGCTGGTGCCTAAGCGTACACCTGGGTGTATATCCCCACATTCATTCAGAATATGCTCCGTCGTTTCCTTATCTTGCATATGCATCGGTGCTCGCAACAATGCAGCATGCAGGGCTTGCAGCGTGCAACAGTGCAACAATTCGCTTGCCGCGTGCACCAATGCAAGCGTGCCAGCAACGTACAGCGCTGCCACGCGGTGCATAGAATTGAGTTTCTCCGCTGACGCTGGCGAAAGCACGCCTTCGCGACCAAACAATTAATAGGGTCTTTTAGCAACTTAGGGAAATACGGTAAGCAAGTATTGTAAGGCAGCACGGCAGCACTCCTCCTTTCCCGCTCGTTGCGCTTTTGCCGCTCCCCGTTCCAGTGACAGTTCAGCCCCCCGAGCAACATGTGTCTCGTTAACAATGGGTGGATTGACAGGCAACAATGAGGCTTGACACCCCCAGAATAATTTTTGAAAAAGCTTGTGTTGTGTCGGGGTGCCTTCACCGGCAGAAGGTCGGCGACCGGGAAAGGAGGAGCGCTACGGTAATACCGTACCCAACAAACAACACCATCTCCCTTGGATCTCCCGAAATGACCGGAATGTGGAGCTCCCAAATTTATGTTTCTTAAAATTTAGCAAAACGTGCTTTCTGGATATAAACAAACAACTAAAAAGTTACTGGGCACCAAAAAGAGCCCCCCGAAAGTCATTGCGGGACGAACGATATTCATAAAAACGCCATCAAAACAAAACAGCCCGCACAGATCCCAGAAATGCCCTTGAGGGAGCAAAACACTAGTGTGAAAAAAAAAAAAAAACTGAAAAGAAAAGCCGCGCATGTGCACTTGCTGTTGGCTTCGCGCATGCGCGCTTTGTGACGCGCTCGGTCTCCTTGTCTGCCGTCTTTGTGCAGCCGTGGTTTTTCATTGGGTTTCTGTGCTCCATTGCGTGCTCTGTGGATTCGTGTGGTATTGCACATGTCATCGTCAAAATTACAGGATTTTTGTGGATTTGCATCGCTACAGGAGGTATGTACGACCATCTCGATGCGACGAAGTTGCAATCGGATATTTGTGTTGTGCGTGAAAGTGGTGTAAGTTCAATAGTGCGTGCGAGCGCAAAGTTCTGAGTTCACGGCTGCTGTCTTTGTTTCCTTTCCACTAGGATGAGTCTGAATAAAACGCGGGCGAGAGGAAAACCTAAGAACCCGTTTGAGATGATTCGTGACATAATTCGCTTGTTTTAGACCGTAGCAATGGAAAAATTTTGCCTTGCCTTGAGCCTTGGTCCGAAACAGTACATGTTTTCCACACGTGCTAATACGATTCTTCTTGCATCTGGTGTATTTTTTTGCATGCGAGAAAGCTTTTAAAAAATTATTATATACACGATATGTAAACTAGAAGAAATATAATGATAGCCTTCATATCTTGGTTTCTGCTTACACGTGCGAGTATAAGCGATAATGCCGACTTCATGATCTGACTAAAGATACAGGAATTATTCCGTCTTTTATGCACAATTCACGATGTCCTCAGGCTGTTCACGTGCATGACGCCACGAAGAAATAACCTCTGGATTGTTCCATATATGAGGGTAGTGAATTCTCCTACTTCGCTTTGCCATGTAGTCGCACGCCCGTTATGCCTTGCCTTGCGTCGCTATCGTGTGCGATCAACTGATTTCACTTCGTTTTGTGTGTTCTTGGCTGCTCAAGAGGGGAAAGCAGTGTGTAGTCGAACAGCCCGAAATAACTGATAGGCTCAAGGTTTAGTGCTGATATTGTCCACGTGTTATATACGGAAATAACTCGCGAGGAAGAGATAGCGCCTGTACGAAGGGTAACGAAGGCGAGGAAAAAAAAAGACACTCTCTGCTTTGAACTTGTAGTGGATTATGGGCCCATTAAATTAAGGCAATTCAGCCGACAAAACTGTCCCAAAGTGTTTTGAGTTTGGCCCAGGGCATTTGCACCGAATGGTTAAGAATTCATGTAATAAATTTATTATACTTGTTCATGCGCTTAGAGAAAGGTATATATGGGCTGCTTAACTCGAAAAACAATTTTTATGAGCGGTAAAAGTGCACTGGATACGATCACACAACGAAGGAACACACACGCAGACACATGGCCCTAGCAAAAATTCCCAATAGAAAAACCAATAGCCTATTGGGTTATTGACACCAATAGGTGTATTGGTTTATTGGTTATATTGGTCTATAGGTCTATTGGGAGCGTATTGGTTCTGTATTATCCAATTGGAACTATTGGCCTATTGGTTCTCAATTTGCCTAATGGTATTGTATTGGTTTTGTATTTGTCTATTGGTAATGTATTAGCCTTGTATTTGGCTACTTTCAGCCATTACCGTATTAGAATTAGTGTGGCGTAAGTGTTTCATGGGTGTCCAGTCGTCATGCAGAAGGCACACAATATTGCAGTGCTCCTGCAGTGGTAATCACAGTGGATGAATGAGGCATATGTTCAAATATATTCTCATAATCAAGACTACAAATCCTTCTTCCGGCCCTTCATGATGTCGGCGATCTTGCAGGCAACTATGTCTTGCGTCAATTGGTTCTGCTTCCACATTGGCACTCAAAGAAATGCCTGAAAAATACTAAAAATAAACAAGGCCATGAAATCAGAAAACTGCTACGCTTCTTTAATTAAAGTTTAACTTTGATAGCAAGGTGTAGAAAGTTGTGGGCACAGTGAGAAATTATCTACACGTTTCATTCACTGCACATGTTCACAATGCTGCAAAAGCTGAACTATAGCAAAAGATTGAGTGACATATTACACACCCAATTGTGGCTTATTGCGTGAAAGCGTGAAAGAAAACAGTCTAGCGGCAAATTTTTGCGGCAACAAAAGAAGGAAAAGAAGAGAGGGGCAAAAAAAAAAGTAGCGCCTCGTTCCTTTTACACGTTTGCACCCTGCGTTCTATGAGCTATAACCCAAGAATGAACTGCAAACTCGCTCAAGCTTACATCTTGTGTGGTTAACATTAAATTACAGCAATCTCTCTCAATTATCACTTACAATCTGTGACGTGATCTTTTTCAGACAATCTGTGGCGTGACCTTCTTCGGAATGGTGGTGCGGCTATCATACCTTAGCATGAAGTAAATTACGCTAGGGTAGATTTACCATGAGACAATAAATAGATTTATATATAACACACTGTAGTCAAAGCAACCCAGATTCCATATCGTTGCAGGCCCAACACAAGAGTCCGGTTGCAATGGGTTGGATAAGACACGTGCTGCACGTTACATGCTTATGCAGTTCATCCAACAGCATTAATAAATCGCAACATTGTAATATGCTATGCACATTTTGAAATTTCGTGTGGACTTCACGCGGTTCTTGTGACATTATGTCGAACAAGTTTGATGAGCCGATTGTTGCTGACTACAACACAGAAACCGCCTCGACTAGAGTGTTTTATTATGAGGCGATAAAAGCGTTTTTGGCTCAACACGCACGTTGTACGTATATACAGTACACAAAGGGTTTCCGAGACTTCAACTACACTCGCGAGCAGGGCGCCAGTCCTTCACCTCTAATCTATGCTTATGTTTTTTTTTGCATAATGACAAACCCAAAAACAAAATGCAACGCTATATGTACTCAATATTTCAACCTCTATTTGAGCGTCTGGACTTGCAATCGAGACATCGTTGCTATCGCTGTCATCAGACACCGGATGTGAAGGACGATAAACTTGTTTAGCCGGCCTTCCGGCTTCGTCCCACGTTTTTAATAATAAAAAAAGAAAGTTGATAACAAACAAATACTAAATGCGAGTAAATACCAAGCACTCAACTCACCAAACAATCGGAGCACAGGACTTGAAGTAACCTTGTTGTTCGTCTTGCCATTACTCTTGGTGCCACTTTTTAGAGTAGAAATCCAATACATTGATGGCTGAGAAGCTCTTATCTTGGCTCACGCTGAACGCAGTCTTCACGTTATCATCGCGGAAGCGCACTAGAACATCGATATTACACAAAACGCGCGCTGAGGCGAAAAATCGGCAGGGTTCTGCATGACACGTGCAAACACAGACCGTTTCGGCTTAACTTGGCAGCAGGCTCGGCTTGTCTTCGTATACCGGCCGAGCGCGGATGGCGCGCTAGACGCACAGTTGGTCGCGTTTGCAGATTCACAATTTTTTCTCCTCTATTTCTATAGCACGACTTATATTGCTTAGCATACATTATTAGAGAATTTATATGTTATCCGAAGCTTCTTTTAAGGTTAGGACATGGCTTAGCTTGGTGAACCAAGGAACATGTAAAAAAAAAAGTTCTAACATGCAGCGTCGCGTCGCCATGCCGCACATCGTTGCACTTTTTTGTTGTTAACCGCTGGGTCTATGCCGGTTGCGGTCGTTGTTGTCTCATGGCAGATGCAAGGCAGTTCATCTATTTTTATCATTCTATGCTGTGTGTTGTAGGTTCCTTCGCAAGCATCGCGCGTCTGCAAGTTTTTCTTTAGCGTGTTTTACCAGGGCCTGTTTACCGCACGGCAGGTACGGAAACACCTACCGTGGTATTCGACACGCAGCTTTTTAGATGTGAAGCATCTTATGGCGAAGCTTAATCCGGTGGTGGTGTGCGGCGTGGCCTCCCTTACTGCGCATGCGCAAACCCTTTAAAAAATAAAAATAAAAAAAAACCTCTCCTACCCCTCTCTCTCCTCTAATCATCCCTCCCCGCGGCAACCACACCCTCACTGCGCATGCGCCTCCCCTCCTCTCTCCCCTCCTATGCTCCCCCCCTCTCTCCTCTAGGAATCCCTGCCTGGGCTCCCACTGCGCATGCGCGTCCCCCCCTCTCTCACCTCTCCTACGCTCCCCCCTCTCACCTCTAGGCATCCCTGCCCACAGCGTCCACACCCCACTGCGCATGCGCGTCCCCCCCCCTCTCTCTCTCCTCTCCTACGCTCCCCCCTCTCTCGCCTCGTGACGCCGACGCAGGCAGCGTCTGCTAGCGAGTTTCTTGGTTGAAAAAACCGACTGCTCGCGCTGCACAACCGTTCACTGCCCATCGCGTATATATGGCAATGGATCTTGACCTCCAAGGTGGTGCCGGTGGGAGATTTCTCCTGTGCGTTGTTGAACAATAAAAATTCGCAGCGTGCGCGTTAACTAAAAGCGCACTGCGGGTCTCTGTGTACAGTCGGAATCTTCTGTCTCTCATTGCCCATTAGCAGCGATTGGCATGTTCCAGTAGGAAACACCGCTCCATCACTGCGTGCTCTGCGCCTCCTCAGTTTTCTCTCCTGCGCAACGCTGCGATAGCGCCAGCGTCAACGCCACGGCCAGTGTAAGCGTTAGCGCCCGCTGCTTCACATCTACACATGGTTCCCTTTAGCGGGAGATGGTGTAATTTTTTTTATAACTTTTTAGCCGCACGAGTTGCTGCGTACAGTAATATCATGACATGATCAAAGTGACACGACTAAAAAAAGCTACGTGCCGACCACGACGGTAGAGTACTTCTCGTACGTTGAACCGGCACTGTTAAAACACCCTTTTGTTACGCCATATGCGTCTCGTCGCCCTCGCGCTGTTATAATCTTCGTTTCAAACACGGTTTCAAAGCTGCATGTATCGATGGATGACAGTGATCCAGAAGCTGAGTGCTCCGCTCAGCCTATATGTTAATGAAGCGGAAACACTGCAAGTGGCTGCCGCTTTTCTACACTTATGCCATTTTGCCGGCCACACTTACAAGGCGATGTTTCTATTATTCTGGTGTCTCAAAGTGCACTGCTTTTCGCGATTAAGCTCAATCGGGATAAAACTTCTCAACAGTGAATTGCTCCCGTTTGCAGCTTGCTTAACAGAGCCAATCACGATGAAGGAACCGACGTGGTCAATCAGTCATAAAAGAATATAGCTACGAGCAGCTGTATAATTCTTGCTCTCCGCTTTTCCTACAATATGGCAAATAGCTGAGAATTTAACGGTTATTTTTGCTCAAGTATAAGATAACTCTTGATCATCAGATAATGTCTCATCACAAACGGACATGCATATATAAAATGATAGCCGTAGGTCATCAGATGGATACCCACTCTATACTCATCCTCTTAGAGACAAATCACTGTCAGATATTGGAACAATAAAGGATGGATAGCTGCCAATTATTTGGCCGACAGCTATTCATTGTTTCAACAACAGAGATACGCTCCCCATCAGTCCAATGCGAAACTAAAATAGGTGCCAGCTATTGGGCCAATACGCAGCTTATTTGACCAATAAGATACCAATTGGCGGTAGCTCTTTGACCAATACAACTCCTATTGGTCTTATGCATCCTCTATTGGCCCAATGAGAAACCGATCGGCAACACCTATTTGACCAATACAACTTCTATTTGCCCAATAAAGACCAATATGTCCGCCTATTGGTCCCTATTGGTGACACCTATTTGACCAATACAGATTCTATTTGCCCAATAAAGACCAATATGTGCGGCTCTTGGTCCCTATTGGTGCCAATAGAATACCTATACAACCAGTACAGCTACAATAGGCTTCCTATAGAACCAATAGCGATTTACAATTGGATCAATACAAACTTCTATTGGTATTTTTGCTAGGGGGGCGCTACTTTCAACAGTTTGTTTTGTGATCCCCATAGGCGTGCGCACGGAGGGTGGCCAGGAGAGGCTTCCCCCTTGAGTCACCTAACGGGGGGGGGGGGGGCGTAAAGTCTGCCCCCCCCTTCGCCGGAGTTGCCTTAAAAGCCAACTCCGGCGATTTTTCGAGGTCAATGGATCTCAATGCAATTCGCTTCGCTAGGTACGTTCCTTTGCACATTGTCGTCATTTACGCCGAATTTCAAGCTTGACAGATGCGCTGATTGTTTGCAAATGAATTTGAAGGATTGTCTGCAAACGCCCACCCGGCTTCCCACAATTATTGGCAACATTGCGTGTGTGACGTGTTGGTTTGCCGCTCGACGGAAGTGACGCAGCCGATGGGTTCGCTAACTTTGGCCGCTACAGAGTATATTGTGCTGGCCACAAGGGGACGGTGTCTGGCCGGCGCTTCGCTTGTTTGGCGTGCGATTTTCTGTTCTCTGTGGAGGAGCGTGCGATATTCCGCGCAGGCGGGACCAGGATGCCTTGCACGACTTCCGGTTCGTAACAAACTACTACATCATGCGTAGACAGTGCACTCGGTTGGGTTTCGGTTTCGGCATCGCGCCTTTTTGCTTATTAAAAATTATTTTCGAAATTTGCTGAGCATTTCAGCTATCGGGCGCGTGACAAGAGTCTCAGGAACATAAAAGCAACATTACCCTGACACGGTAAAAAAAATCGCCGGAGTTGGCCTTTAATAGGGAGAGGGGCGCTGCAACGAACCTTCGCCCCCCCCCCCCCCTGAAGGGGAACCCTGCCCCCCGCTTATGGTTATCCTTAAACCACTTATTTAGCACATTTGCTGCGCAGAATAACAAAATATCAATAGACAATATCAGGAACACCACGAAAATCACATTCATTTTCTGTCAGCGCGATAGACAGCTTTGCAATCTCCATTGCTCATATAATCTCGCGTGTAAGTTGATTCCTAATTCTCCCCACAATTATGCACGTGTTGAACAAAGAACTTCTTACAATGCATTGCTAGGAATCCACCTGCCATGTTTCTATTATTGTAATGGTGTTCACGCAGCCGATCACTCAGTCAGCGAGTGTGTTGTCTGCCGCTATCTTGTGGTCGCAGCTAGTCGCAGCCACGGTGGACAAATCGGTCGCAGCCTGAATGACCGGCTGCGTGAAGACCATTACAATGCTGGAAACGTGGCAGATGGTTTCCTAGAAATGCATTGTAAGAAGTGCGGTTGCTTTCCTTTGTTCAACACGTGCAGAATTGTGGGAAGAAATAGGAATCAGCTTACACGCGGTATTATAGAAGCGAGGGAGCTGGAAAAGATGGGTGACAAGCGCATTAGCATGCCGTTTTTCGCGCTAACACAAAAGGAATTTGATTTTCTCGGTGTCCGTCATGTTGCGTAGTAATGTTCTGTTACTTCTGCGCAACAGACGTGCTCATCTTTTGCTTTATAAGTAATGATAGGATCACAAAATAAACTGTGGAAAAAAGCGCTGTATATGTGTGCGCGTGCGTTCCTTCGTTGTGTGATCGTCTCAAGGGTGCTTTTATCGTTCAAAGAAACGGACTACCAACGTGCCCAGATAACCACCATGGTTGGAAATTAACCCATTTTCAGAAGCTGACTCTCTATGTATGCTTCTGCGAAATATGCGCTATGTGATGGCATTGTGTATGATGTACCAACAAACCCACTTTGCAACAACAGCAATGACCCATATTGATTTTGTGAAATATGTCACAAAAATAATGCAAACTGCTTAAGAGTCAACATTCATAACTTATGTTCTAGTCTCGCATTGTTGTGCATCTTAATAATTACTAAAAAATACGATCATACCGTGCTAGTCAAGCAGCGCACTCAAAAGAACGAAGAAGAAAGAGGCAAGAAATACTCTTCACTCGCTGCATTTGCTACGACTATCGTGGTTTTTTTGTGTCTCTCTATTGAGGTTAGGCTGTGGTACACAATTAAAAGGAAGTGACATTTGATGTCAAGTTTTAGAACACTGTTTAAAAAAAAATATGCTTAGGCTGCAATTACTTTACGTAAGCTGTACTCATTCTCTTGTATATTCGTTTTGTATGTGGCAGGCGGCACATGAGTTTCGAGGGCAGGGCGCACGCGGAAGGGTACACACAGTGTTAACAATGCTGTACGTGTCTCAAGATTGTGTTCTGTGGTTCTGCTTTCTTTCAGATATTTAAAAAGAGAGCAAGATGAGAAAACCTTGCAATGAAGATTCTTCTATTTGGGCTAGATTGCACAAGATCAGCTGAAAATGAATCATTTCTGTATTTCTCTTCCTCAAGGCCCTGGGAATTTATTAAAATGTATATTTTTGCAATGAGTGTGATCAGTTTTAAAAGTAAACCTCCTTTACTTAGCACAAATGTCACAAACACGCATTACTACAACGAAGCGCATTTTTTCTGCGCAGCATTTACACGTGTAAGTGCACCTGCAAACCAAATTTTGTGTACTTAAATCCAGTGGTGTAGCCAAATGCAGGAGTGCCACGGTGCATTGTATTCACCGGTGTGCCACTCCCGCCCATGCCCATGGCTACACCACTGGATTTAGGTGCATGAAATTTGGCTGGCATTTCCATTTAGATGTCTAGATGCCACACACAAAAAACCGCTTCGTCATTATGAATAGAAGGCGAGATATTTATGAGAAACCCTTATTTCAAGGTCTCTGGGATGACACCAAAGTTGGAAATTGCTGGTTGCTAAAGCGTACTCGGGACGTTTTTTGGCGCTGTAGGGTTTTTTCTGGGAAGTAGTATATGTCCCACCAAAACTTTTTTGGGACATTTTCGGGAGGTTGGTGGTTTGTTGGGTACCGTATATGCGTAAAGTATTTCCGTGATTGTTCAAAGACCCTAATAGAGAATTTTAATTTAAGTCTGCCTCCTACAGCATTACTTCACCGCGCGCAACATCCGAAACGTGTACTGCCCTGAGCGTAAGCAGGCTTGTCTTTGGGTGGAGTCACTGGAAAAATTGACTCTACCTTTGAGTATTGCTTAGCGCCATCTAATGTTGAAGCAGTTAGCTGTAGTAACCGATATTGGTCGACGCACCACACAAGTGAAGGAATGGGACAAGCCGAGCTTTTCCGACGACGAGTAGCGATTTGGGGTGTTGGGGCTAGGTGAACTGCCTCACGAGGGACACAGAGAAGACGAAGAGGAGCGCTTACTGCCAATTCAATATTTATTGTTTGCTACAGACATTTTGTAAAATAAGCAGAGAAAAAAAGAACCCAACAGGAATCGCTAAGCGCTAAACACAAAAAATTACACCATCTCCCGCTAAAGGAAACCATGTGTAGATGCGAAGCAGCGGGCGCTAACGCTTACACTGGCGGCGGCGTTGACGCGGGCGCTCATCGCGGCGTTGCACAGGAGAGAAACCTGGGGAGGCGCAATCACGCAGTGATAGACCGGTGTTTCCTGCTGGAACATGCCAATCGCTGCTAATAGGCAATGAGAGACAGAAGACTCCGACTGGACACAGAGACCCGCAGTCGGCTTTTAGTTAACGCGCACCCTGCGAATTTTTATTGTTCAACAACGCACAGGAGAAATCTCCCACCGGCACTACCTTGCAGGTCAAGATCCAGTGCCATATAGATGGGGTGGCCAGTGAACGGTTGTGCAGCGCGAGCAGTCGGTTTTTTCAACCAAGAAACTCGCTAGCAGACGCTGCCTGCGTCGGTGTCGCGATGCGAGAGAGGGGGGAGCGTAGGAGAGGAGAGAGAGAGGGGGGGACGCGCATGCTCAGTGGGGGGTGTGGACGCCGCGGGAAGGGATGCTCTAGGAGAGAGGGGGGAGCGTAGGAGGGGGAGAGAGAGAGGGGACGCGCATGCGCAGGGAGTGTGGTCGCCGCGGGGAGGGATGCCTAGAGGAGAGAGAGGGGGGAGGGTGTTTTTTTATCGATTTTTTTTAAAGGGTTTGCGCATGTGCAGTAAGGGTGGTCGGCCGCACACCACCACCACCGGATTGAACTTCGCCATAAGACGCTTCGCATCTAAATTACCCCCCATTGGCGCCAGCTTTCACGTGCACGAAAACTGCTTTCACAATGATGAGGGTGCCGCGTGGGTTATGCGTGTGCGAGAAAAGTCACCTGAGCTTGGTGGAACACCGACGTGAATCATGCCCTACCATGCATGGCTAGAACTATCCCTTCACATCTAACACTTGGCATGCTTTAGCAGGCGATCACTCAGACATCTTCCGGCTAGACAAGATGCCCGGTATAAAATCCACAAGTCCGTCGTGGTGCACCTTTTCAACATCATGTTCTTGCTTCTTTGTAACTGACGTTGTCCGGTCGTTCTACGTAGTGCTCCGGCTTAGCAACGATCACTATCTACCGCACCTGTTCACGGATTGGCTCGAGGCCACTTTGCTAAGCTTGAAATCAAGGCAACGCGAAAATTCGCACGGACTTCATTCGCAGCCGCGACCATCGTACTGCTGTCGGTCGCGGCCATCTTGTCTGTTTTGGTCTCGGCAGGTCGAGATCTCGCGAGGCAGCCGCTGGTAAGGTACGCAACGGCCGTAGCGGGCGCAGCGTAAGCGCCGAGATCTACCATGCGCATCCCCTGGGTGCGCAAACGCAAGCATCTCTCTTAGGTGCAGCGCATGCGCAGTCTTGATCCCTCTCGCCCGCTGCGTGTGAAAGGCCGTTGCACGCGCTAAACTAAAATTCTCTGATAGGGAAGATTAGAATAGCGCATGCTAAGTTAGCGTTCGTTGCGTCACTTAACGAAAGCCCGCAAGAGGTTAGCGTATGACGCATGCGAAGTTGCGGCAAACGGCAACGCGAAGGTTTTCGTACGCCTTTCGTAAACTTTGTAATATTCTGACTCTAAAGAAAAAGCTCCCCAAATGGCCCATGCATTAAAACCTATAACCGCATGTGTTCTGCCATGATGAACCGAAACGAACGTTGCCAGATCGTGAGACGCTCGCTATATTTGACGGTAGTACAGTGAAACCCCGGTGATACGATCACAGCTCATACGAATTTAGGGGTGATACGAATTTTTCTTTCGCCCCGGCCAAGGCCCATTGGCCTGCAGTGTAATGGAGTACGGTTGTTGCGAACCGATTTTAACCCCGCGACGTTTGATACGAACGTACGCTACCGCCCAGGTACGAACGGGTGCTGTCCGCGCTGTCGCGGAAGAGCGCCAAGCACGTGCGAGTCCGGGAGCGCAAGCGCGGCAAAATGCGTGCCGCGCGGCAAAATTGTCAGAAGCACGTTGTAAGAAAAAAAAAAAAACTAGCGGTTGCCCTGTGTGCATTCTCTGTCCTTGTTTTTTTAGCTATATTATGCATTTAAGTAAAAAAAAAACTTTTCTTACGGTCACAATAAACCTTCAGAGACTCGTCACGTCCTCCGAGATTGTGTGCGCGAATCTTCGAAGCTGTATGTGCCTCCGTGTGCCTTCGCGTTCACATTACAGAGGGCATCGGGGCCATGCTTTTTTTTCTAACGCGTCGACGCGGGCTGCTGTTGTTGTACTGTGTTTACACGTTCCTGCCTCGTGCATCAGACGTCCAATGAAAGGTGGACGAGGACCGAAAGAAGGCGAGGACGGTCTTGGCGAAGGAGTCAAGCCTCACAACGTCAACATCTGCGACTGTTGAGGTCGCACTTGTGCGGGCACGGCCCTAAAGCTCCCCCCCCCCCCCCCCCCAAAAAAAAAAAGAAAAAAAAAAGAAAACACCCCCCAAAAGCTCCCCGATAACAAAATCATTACATAGGACCATGGTTCAGAAATTTTGTGGCCTTGATCTATCGCGTCAAAGCGCTTCTTCTGTAACTGTCGCCGCAGTACTTCGGCGTCATGCGAAAAAGCATACTAAAATTTGGAAGGGGCTAATGCTGTCGCGGGTCACAACGCACCTGGTCCATTAATTAAACACGCGCGTACGGGCCATGTATTTATCAGTGCTGATATGATTGCCGACACCTAAAAACTTAACTGATAATCATTCAGAATTCTTCCTGACGTTGCTGTGGCCCTGAAAAACAATAAATTAAAATGGAGGTCACCTTTCTTTTGTCGCATGCTCATTTTCCGTGATTTCTGTTGATACGTATTTCGGATGATACGAATATTTTTGGTGGTCCCATGAGATTCGTATCACCGAGGTTTCACTGTAATCAGTTTTAATCTACCAACATAAGCCAGCTACACGCTGTTGGCGCTGTGTCAGAGAATATTTGCTGTGTATTGATGCGTGAAGCCTTGTGCTAGTGTAGCGCTGTCCGTGCAGCTGGCCCGATTCATAACATTTAAAATTTTAAACTGTTTGTGCATAGTTTTTAGTAGGCACGCTTTACCGATAATGCATAAGGAATAGAGTTTCTCCGTTCGCTGGCACAAGGGCCACTCGACGGATTCGCAGCTCGAAGCAAAGCGCGTAGGGCGTGGTAGCGCGGTGCTTCTACTCGCAATGACGAGACTACTATATCCACATTCTTTTTGAATCTGAAGTACGGCAGCTCATTGCAGCTGTACTGAAGCGCAGAGAGCTATAAAACAGAAAAAACATGATTTATCCCTCCGTTGTAGGAATCGGTATAACACGAAAGTGAAACCTGCCTTACAGAAGTAGTCGAATGTTTACTGTACATTGATATAAGAGAGCTTGCACAATATCTGTTGGTGTTTGACAGTTATAGCACCGTTTAACGTAAATGCATCCACGTTGACTCTTGGTGGTACATCTGTATCCCGACGACTAAGGTCCATGATCAATGATAAACAAACCCTTGTGGTCATACATGCTTGTGATAGACGGTGAGAGCGGAATCAGAGAAAGCGGTGTGACGCCCAGAAGAGCGTCACTGATTGGACGCCGAACTTGGGCTAAGGTCGATTACTCGCGGCATGTTAGAGTTATTGAACGCTGCCCGACCAGAGGGAAACGCAACGCGCGTCGTGTTTTCCCCGTTGGCCGGCTGCGATTTTTCGCGAGGCGAGGTTAAGTTGGGAACGCGCAGTTACGGCCACGCGACGCACTCGCGCGTCCCCGCTATTTTTTGGTATGGACGGATGCTATGAGCGAGGCCGATGCTAGGGGTAAGGTCGCCTCCTGGGAGTGCGTTAATGCGTCGACAAAATTGTACCGTGGCCTCCGAGATTAGCCGGCTGCGCGCCGTGATTGCACTTTTCCTTTTCGAAACGCGCCGAATGGGACGGACGCGTAGAAGCAACGCTTTGAGGGAACTAATCGTGCATTTCACGGTCATAATGCATTACTTCACTTTAGCAAGAGCACTGTGAGAGGGCAGTGGCAGATATCAAAGGCTTGTTTTCAATGCCTACACAGTATGTGACCGTGGCGCAGTGGGTAGCGTGCCCGGCATCTGTTGTCGCTGACCAAGAGGTCGTAGGTTCGACTCCCGTTGACGGAATTTTGTCTTCTGATGATGCGTATTTTTTCAACGTCATTTCCGTGACGCAAATACGTCACTCAAATCTTGGTGGACCCCGGCATAAAGCACTTTCAAGTTAAAATGACGATTGCAGCATGCAGCGGCGAAAGTGAGTCAGACGTCCCCCGAAAGCTTCAATCAAAGTGAAGCTAAACGGCAGACGAGTTTCTTAAGAGAGAGAGAAAAAAAGAGACTTCGGTTGTGTCTAGTTGGTACATAACTTGCAGTGCTTTTCTCATATCTCTTCTTCGCGGTGCGTCCTGGTTTGCATTTAAGTTTTCAGCTTGAAAGAAAAAGGCTGCCACGTGGAGTCGAGTTGTTGGCATGTGGCGACAGAAAACGCACACGGCGAGACAATATGACAACTACGATATAAAATGCGCCCTACGCGCAAACCAGCGCAATCAGGCGCGGGTAATATATAAAAGGTTGAGAGGACACTCGCATAGGCCCCTGCGGCTGATTTGGGTTCGCAGCGCTCCAAACGGGCGTGGGGAACCTTCGCAGCCTCAGAGAGGGTGACCGCAGAAAAGGTGGTCTCGAACGCCGTCTTCTAGAGATTAGAGAAATTACACGGCCTCCGAGACCACTTCTGTGCGTGTGGTCATCTCGGAGGCCATACTTTAATTTTTTTTAACGTGTTGCTTGTATGCATCGAGTAGCTTCGTGTATAGCCGCCAGAGCGGCGACACACAATGGCACTTTGTGTTCATGTAGACATTTTGAATAAAGATGACACGCGTTGCTAGAGACAAAACTTTATTTTCTCAAGTCACATTCTCAGTGACTCAGAAGCGAAATATCAGTGCACTGCACAATGCATGACATGACGATAAAGCTACCATATGTTGAAACTAAATTATACAATACGAACAAACAGGAGATATTAAGAAAATCTCCACAAAACAGTAGGAGTTCAGAAGACAGCTTTATCAATGAAGAGGAAGAGAACGATAGTCTTTTGAAGCCTAACCTTTCAAATTAGGTTGTAGTTTCGCGAAGCATAGCAAACAAGAAGTAAAAGCTGCTTACTACAGTTGTCAGCCAAGCGCAGCAACAGTGGGCATGGAAGCATGTACGGAATGACGGGCTTACGCACTTTTCCGCTCTTCGTGCAGATTTTCGGCTTCTTGTCCTTTGGCTGGAACACCGGTGTGCTGGTTACTCAGGTGGAATTCTTCGACAACCTGCCGGCTTGTGACTTCGACGGATTCTTCGGCGAACAACCCTCGACTACTCAACCACCTTGCCTGGCTGTTCTGACTTCACCTGTTCGCCCGGCTGCTGGTTCGCACTACCAGTACGCGTACACTTCGCTGTACCCAAGACTTGAACGCCAGTGCGCAGCCGCAACGCTATCAACAGTGCCTCCGACGGAACAGATAAATCTCGGCGCTGCAAAGTCGCTCGTCAGTGGGCATGGAAGCATGTACGGAATGACGGGCTTACGCACTTTTCCGCTCTTCGTGCAGATTTTCGGCTTCTTGTCCTTTGGCTGGAACACCGGTGTGCTGGTTACTCAGGTGGAATTCTTCGACAACCTGCCGGCTTGTGACTTCGACGGATTCTTCGGCGAACAACCCTCGACTACTCAACCACCTTGCCTGGTTGTTCTGACTTCACCTGTTCGCCCGGCTGCTGGTTCGCACTACCAGTACGCGTACACTTCGCTGTACCCAAGACTTGAACGCCAGTGCGCAGCCGCAACGCTATCAACAGTGCCTCCGACGGAACAGATAAATCTCGGCGCTGCAAAGTCGCTCGTCAGTGGGCATGGAAGCATGTACGGAATGACGGGCTTACGCACTTTTCCGCTCTTCGTGCAGATTTTCGGCTTCTTGTCCTTTGGCTGGAACACCGGTGTGCTGGTTACTCAGGTGGAATTCTTCGACAACCTGCCGGCTTGTGACTTCGACGGATTCTTCGGCGAACAACCCTCGACTACTCAACCACCTTGCCTGGCTGTTCTGACTTCACCTGTTCGCCCGGCTGCTGGTTCGCACTACCAGTACGCGTACACTTCGCTGTACCCAAGACTTGAACGCCAGTGCGCAGCCGCAACGCTATCAACAGTGCCTCCGACGGAACAGATAAATCTCGGCGCTGCAAAGTCGCTCATTTTCGGCTTCTTGTCCTTTGGCTGGAACACCGGTGTGCTGGTTACTCAGGTGGAATTCTTCGACAACCTGCCGGCTTGTGACTTCGACGGATTCTTCGGCGAACAACCCTCGACTACTCAACCACCTTGCCTGGCTGTTCTGACTTCACCTGTTCGCCCGGCTGCTGGTTCGCACTACCAGTACGCGTACACTTCGCTGTACCCAAGACTTGAACGCCAGTGCGCAGCCGCAACGCTATCAACAGTGCCTCCGACGGAACAGATAAATCTCGGCGCTGCAAAGTCGCTCGTCAGTGGGCATGGAAGCATGTACGGAATGACGGGCTTACGCACTTTTCCGCTCTTCGTGCAGGTTGGTGGTCGTTACAGTATTACTTACTCTAGCTATAAGACTAATAATGTCTTCATTGTTGTGCTTCCATGCCCAGAAGCCGTTATTGCACCGTTCTGTTCATTATTGCTGATGTTGTGTGGCGATGTTGAAAGTAACCCCGGTCCACCTAAAGAACCAGAAGCTTTAAGCGAAATTCTAAGAACAATTAAGGATCTGAACCAGAGGACCATTAGAATGGAGGATGTACAAAAAAAAGATTTCTGACACAATTGATCCACTTAAAAGTGAACACAAAACAGTTTCTACTGCGATTTCTGACATCAGTGAAAGGCTTGAAAAAGTTGAAAAGCAAACAGCAAATATTGATCATTGGCAAAGCGAAGTCAACGAATTACGGGAAACAATGCAAAATTTCGTGAAAGTTTCAAGTGATTTGCGTGTAAGGCTTGATGATGCGGAAGACCGCTCCCGTCGCGATAACCTTGTCTTTTATGGAATACAGGACGATACCTCTGAGAACGCACCGCAGTCTGAAAAAAAAGTATTGGAAATCATCAATAACACGCTAAATCTTGACGTAGCTAGCGAAAACATTGCAAGAGCTCACAGAATCGGTCGTTTTTGCACTGGAAAAAACCGCCCGTTGATTGTTAATTTTTCCGCCTACAAAACTAAAGAACAAATCCTTCGGAAACGTGCGGAGCTGAAAGAGAGTTCTGTGTCAATAAGTGAAGATTTCTGCCCTGCAACACGATTTGCTAGAAAGAAACTGACCGAGTTTGGCAAGAACCTTCATGTTCCTTATCAACTGCGGTATAAAAAGCTTCTTGCGGGTGGGAAATCTTATTATTACGATGCGGACAGTGATTCCATCCATGAAATTGGTCTGTCAAATAACCACGAAAGTGGACAGTCTACCTCTTCCCTTCGACCAAGACGAGGGGCGCAGACAAAAAAACGATAGGGAAACGAGAGGGGTTGCGGCTCGAAGAATGCTTGCCGGACTAACTTAGCGGTACTGTTTACTAATATACGCAGTCTTATGCCAAAAAGAGATGAATTGTGTAGCCTAATCGATGATTGCGACGCTGACATCATAGCCATTACTGAAACATGGCTATCCGCCAATGTGTCCAACGCTGAACTGCTGTACTGCAATAAAAAATATCAAATCTATCGCAATGACCGCGCTGTTTCTATTGGCGGTGGTGTGCTACTTGCAATTACTGAAAGCCTTAGTAGTTTTGTAGTTCCCATTACTAGCGATATTGAATCAGTATGGTGTTGTTTGACAACGAACTTTTAAAAAATGATTATTGGTGTTTGTTACCGCTCACCGTCAACCAATGCATCATTCAGTGATAACCTTCACGACTGTTTAAATCAAATTACTGTTCAGTATCCTGGTGCTGATATACTTGTTATGGGTGATTTTAACTTCCCCAACATTGTCTGGTCTGCCATGTGCCCATTTTCAAATCCATCATCAACCGAATCCAACAATTTTATATCGGTTTGTGCTGATTTCGACTTATCGCAGTTAGTTGTTTTGCCTACTCGTATCACAAAAAATTCATCGTCCCTTTTAGACCTTGTTCTGACGTCAGTTAAAGACGTCGTTTCTTCGATCACCCATTTACCTGGCCTCAGTGACCACGACATCTTGACTTTCAGCCTAGTTACAACACATTCAAAAACATGCAAACGGTTCAAAACTATTAAAGATTACGGGAAAGCTAACTATGACGCTATTAATGAAGAACTTAGATTATTTCTTGACGCTTTTCTACCAGGTGTATTCCAGCGTTCAGTACAGAGTAATTGGAATATGTTTAAATCCACAGTTTCAAAACTAGTTCAGAAATATGTACCTATTCGTCGTATATTTGCCAACAGTAAGGCACCCTGGTACAATAGGTACCTCAACCGACTTGCTAATAAAAAGAAACGTTACTTTCGTAGAGCAAAACTTTCTCGGAAAGCGTCTCATTGGTTTTCATACAAAACAGTCGCTTCGTCGTACATTTCCGCTTTGAAATGCAGCAAATTTTCTTTCTTCAATATTACTCTTCCAAACATGCTTAACACTAACCCGAAAGGCTTCTGGAATGCGCTAAAGGACAACAGTGACCATAAGTTTACGCTATCGTATCCATCTGGGGATCCCGTGCCGATATCTCTAACTGCCCATGTGTTGAATGATACCTTCGTTCGATCATTTTCATCTGCGAAAACCAATACGATGCCTAACTTTCCACGATTCAACTATCCTCCCATGGATTCGATTGTGTTTGATTCCGTAGGAATCGCAAAGATAATTGACAGACTAAAACTGAGTTCCTCTTGTGGTACAGATCAGATCAACACAAAATTTCTTAAAAACACGAAAGAGTAGTGTTCAATTATTCTAGAGTGTCTTTTTTCGCAATCTTATGACTCCGGTTCTTTACCTGAAGACTGGAAAACAGGTAAAATTGTCCCAATTTTCAAATCCGGGAAAAAGAGTGATCCCTCAAACTTTCGTCCTATCTCACTTACGTCAGTTCCATGTAAAATTTTTGAGCACATCATCTTCACGCATCTTGTCAACTATCTAGAGGATAACAGTTTCTTCTCCACCTCGCAACATGGCTTCCGAAAATCTTTTTCGTGTGAGCCCCAGCTAATCACCTTCACAAACAACCTACATGTATATGTTGACTCTGGCTTTATTGTAGATTGTATTTTTTTAGACTTTGCGAAAGCTTTCGACAGTTAACCACTCCTTGCTGTTACATAAACTAAGTGCTTTTAATATTGACCCTCAAGTACTCGCTTGGGTTCGTGAATTCCTTTCCTGTCGTGTACAATATGTTACAGCCAACGGCTCTGACTCTTCATTGGCTACAGTTGGATCAGGCGTACCTCAAGGGTCAGTCCTTGGCCCGCTGTTATTTCTGATCTATATTAACGACCTACCTACTAACATTTCTTCCCAAGCTTGTTTGTTTGCCGATGACTGTGTCATTTACCGGAAAATAGCCAGCGATTCAGACGTCACATCACTACAAAATGATTTAGATACCATATCACAGTGGTGCCGCACGTGGCACATGGAACTGAACGTCGCTAAATGCAAAAGCATGCGCGTAACCAGACGCAATGTTACCACTCCGTCCTATTCCCTTAACAATTCACCCCTGCAAACCACAGCTTCTTATCGCTACCTTGGCGTCCACATATCTAATAACTTGTCATGGAAGCATCACGTCCATCACATATTAGCTAAAGCAAACCAAACTTTAGGTTACTTAAAAAGAAAGTTCTATCTTGCTCCGCCATCGCTAAAGCTATTGCTTTATACAATTGCTAAGACGTTTATTGGCGACGATGCACAGAGCGACAGCCAAGGCGGGGACCGACTCTCAGCACGAGCTGCTCGTTCTCGTCGAAGAGGGCGACCCACTAGAAGGCGCTGGAGACGATGACCCACTGTATAGCTTTGACCCACTGTATAGCTTCGCTACAATTACCCCGGGTACGAAAAGGGAGCCGCCTGGCGACCTAACAGCTGGTTACTATGAGCGGGTCATGGTAGACCTTGAGGCGCTCCACGTTGACAATGTCGCGCCCTCGACGGCGCATGTCCGAAGATGGTTCGATGGGTTCGATCAGGTAGTTGACCGGAGATGTGCGCTCGATGACACGGTAGGGGCCTTCGTATTTCGGCAGTAGTTTTGAAGAGAGGCCAGCTGCGGAGGTAGGGACCGAGAGCCATACGAGCGCCCCAGGGAGGAACGTGGGCTCAGAAGTGGCGGAACCATCGCGAATACCCTTCTGCCGCTCTTGTTTATTCGTCGTGAAGGTCTTGGCGAGCTCGCGACACTCTTCAGCAAGCCTGGCTGTGTCAGAAATAGGGGCACACTCAGATGGGTCCGGCGTGTACGGGAGTATCGTGTCGATGGTGTGCGACGGGTGCCGTCCGTATAGCAAGAAGAAGGGTGAAAAACCAGTAGTGCTCTGAGGGGCGGTATTGTAAGCGTAGGTGACGAATGGCAGAATGGCATCCCAATTTGTGTGATCGGCGGCGACGTACATGGAGAGCATGTCGCCGAGCGTACGGTTGAAGCGTTCGGTGAGGCCATTCGTCTGTGGGTGGTAAGCAGCCGTTTTGCGGTGAACCACATTGCACTCTTTGAGAATGGCTTCGACGACTTCGGACAGGAAGACACGGCCTCGATCACTGAGCAGTTCCTGGGGTGGACCGTGACGCAGCATGAATCGGTGGAGCAGGAAGGAAGCCACATCGCGCGCAGTAGCCGCAGGGAGGGCGGCGGTTTCGGCGTATCGCGTCAGATGGTCTACGGCGACGATGGCCCAGCGGTTACCAGCCGACGTCAGAGGAAGTGGTCCATACAAATCGATACCCACGCGCCCAAACGGACGGTCAGGGCAAGGTAACGGTTGTAGACCGGCTGGGGACATGTGTGTTGACGGTTTGCGGCGTTGGCAGTCGAGGCAGGAGCGAACGAACTTCTGTACGTAGCGGTACATCCCTCGCCAGAAGTAGCGTTGTCGAATGCGGTAGTAAGTTTTCGACACCCCAGGGTGCGCGCATTGCGGATCAGAGTGCAATGACTCGCATATTTCCGACCGCAGACTGCGGGGTATCACGAGTAGCCACTGCCGGCCGTCGGCGTTGTAATTGCGTCGGTGCAGCAGGCCGTCACGTATGGCGAAATGGTGAGCTTGACGACGCAAGGCGCGAGTGGATGGTGTTGCGGACGGATCAGTCAGCAAGTCTATCAGGGAGGCAATCCATTGATCCTTGCGCTGTTCGGTAGCGAGGGTACGAAGGTCGATGGAAGAAACGGCAAGGTGAGACGCTGAGCTGTGGGCATTGTCGTCAGGCAAGGGAGAGCGCGACAGGGCGTCGGCGTCAGCATGCTGGCGTCCGTTGCGGTACAGCACGCGTATGTCGTAGTCTTGTAGGCGAAGCGCCCAACGGGCGAGACGACCTGATGGATCCTTCAATGACGACAACCAGCAGAGTGCGTGATGGTCGGTGACGACATCAAATGGGCGACCATATAAATAAGGTCGGAACTTCGTAAGGGCCCAGATGATTGCCAGGCATTCCTTCTCCGTGACGGTGTAATTGGTCTCGGCTTTTGTAAGCGTACGGCTTGCATACGCCACGACGTATTCTGGGAACCCTGGTTTGCGCTGCGCAAGGACAGCGCCGAGGCCAACACCACTGGCGTCCGTATGCACCTCTGTAGGGGCCGTAGGGTCGTAGTGCCGTAGTATGGGAGGCGACGTCAACAAACGACGGAGCGTTGCAAAAGCGTCGTCGCACTTTGACGACCACGAATGGAGAGGCCCGTTACTTCCGAGGAGCTTCGTCAGCGGCGATATGATAGTCGCGAAGTTGCGAATGAAGCGCCTAAAGTAGGAACACAGTCCTACGAAACTGCGCAGTTCCTTGACGGACGTCGGCTTGGGGAACTCGGTCACGGCCCGAAGCTTGGCTGGATCGGGGAGAATTCCGTCCTTGGACACGACGTAGCCGAGTATTGTCAGCTGACGTGCTGCAAATCGGCACTTCTTTAGGTTCAGTTGCAGACCGGCGTCACTCAAGCGCGTCAAAACATGCCGCAGGCGCTGAAGATGCGTGGAGAAGTCCGGAGCGAAAACGACGACGTCGTCGAGGTAGCACAGGCACGTGTGCCATTTCAGGTTGCGCAGAACGGTATCCATCATGCGCTCAAAGGTGGCGGGCGCATTGCACAGCCCAAACGGCATGACGTTGAATTCGTACAAGCCGTCGGGCGTGACAAAGGCGGTCTTCGGCCGGGCGTCCTCAGCCATAGGGCGTCCTCAGCCGTCCTCAGCCTACGTTCGTCCTCAGCTAGAATACGCCTCATCTGTCTGGGACCCGCACAACTCTACATTAACACAAAGCATCGAGGCAGTGCAAAATCGCTCAGTTCGCTTTATTTCATCTAACTACGATCGCAATGCCAGTGTCTCAAACATGAAAGCTGATCTTAATCTACCTTCCCTAGCGGAGCGTAGAAAGCAATCGCGCATCTGCCTTTTTCACAAAATTTACTACCATAACGCCGCTCTTCGTTCCCTGTTCATACGCCCACCTCCATTTCGCTCACGCCGACTTGATCATCACCATAAGGTTGACATACCATTTTTTTTCAACTACTGCAGGCTCGCAATCATTTGTTCCCAGGACAGCAGGTGATTGGAATCGCTTACCAGCCTTTATAACTGATATAACCGATACAACTGCTTTTAAAAATGTATTATCCAGCGTACTCTAGCACTGCATGTTTGTTTGTTTCTTCAACGCCTTGTACTTTACCAAATTTTTGTGTTTATTTTGTATAATGCTTCCACTTTTACGTTTACTGACATGCTGTTATTGTTCATGCTTTTTTGTTTACTATGTACACCCCCACCCCCTCTGTAATGTATTTATACTCTGAGGGTACTATAAATAAATAAATAAATAAATAAATAAATAAATAAATAAATAAATAAATAAATACAATGCATGACGCAAGCAACAACAGCTATGCTGCATTACGTATCTAT
>JALIZH010015781.1:0-23342 GCA_030522465.1 Rhipicephalus appendiculatus
TCTGCGCTGGTATAGCCCTTACGCAATCATTGTGCACGCTTCACTTGATACTGCATACCGGTGGCAGCGATGGTTACGACGCTCGCGTACCGATCACATACAGACACACCTGCACAGTCAATATAGACTCGGAAGAGCCAGCAATACGGCGTCCCCGACGATGCGATCACAGAATTGTCCGTAAGGCTCAGAAATTACAACACTAATTTACCGTGAAAATGTCGCTTCTCGATTTGTTGCTCCATGCACTTGTGAATTTAAACTGACATTTTTGTGCAGCACTCACTCGAGCAACGATTTGGAAGTAAATAAATCATGCTCGTGCGTACCTGATGACCCAGCCCAATACGGGCATGTGCTTTGCGATACTGTACGCGTGGTCTCGTACCACCGCGTACCGCTGCTCGTCTGTCACGGTGAGGTTGAGACCGAGTCGGATCTTCTCTTTCTCGCCCTCCGCGCGGCGCACCGTCAGCACAATCGCGACGTCACACTCAACGTGGTCAGCACCGTGCTGCTGCGTCGCGTAAGTAACTTGAAGGGCACCCAGACGGAGGTCGCAGCCGAAAAAGCCTGCGGAAGGATAGCGAGAGCACGTCTGGTGTTAACTACTGTCAGGCAGGGTTGCTATGTTTGGGCTACTTTGCGCCAATTTGGCTACTTTTTTAGGCCGCCGGCGGCAAAAAAAGAAAAAAGAACGGGTTGGCTACTTTTTGGCTACTTGGCTACTTTTGGCTACATTGTTGTTCCCTTAATATGAACCAAATTATCAATATCTGGCGGCATCGCAGCTGCTGGCGTTCGAGTATGTGGTGTAAAAACATAGCAACGAAATGGCGTTTCCAGCTCTTATAATTGAATTTGGCCCTCTTCCAATACACAGGAAACTTGATTTTAACCTGAAAATGATGAGTCAGTGGCCTAAACAAAGGGTAGGAGTCGGTGGTGGGAATCATAACATAAATACTACAACAGCTGCACGTTCATAATCTGCTAGTGAAGTAGGCCTTGCGCGGAAAAAACAAAGCTTTCGGATACGTGGCTGGTACACTGGGAAAACTGTTGCATGGGGCTTACATTGTGCAAACAACCTATTGCTGAACGCGACTCCAGAGCCCAATGGGAAGTCAAAATGGATTCATAAGGGAATCTGCAATTCATGGTGCTCGGCACTCATCTTCGTAGACATGCAACATCCGACGAACAGTTTGCATGGTTTCTCATGATTAGGTTCGAACTTTGACTCTGGAATATTAGCTGTTTGGACTTTGTCATCACGCGAGAAATAATTGCGAAAGTTACTATAATTTATGCTTCAATCCTAGCAACTCGTACTGCATGTGTTCCTGGGTGCACTCATAATGTATGTTCATTTTTATTGTTAATTGTAGTCGTTTTATGAAAAGTCAATGCAAGACACGCGAAGAGACCGGCCATTTTTTTTGCAACGGCGCGAAAACTTCCCCCATCCTGTAAGAAATGGTCGTTAAACTTAACAATTTATGCTTGAATCTCAGCAAATTCTGATACGGAAGTGTTTATGCCGTAAGCATTTGAATTTTCACCGAAATGCTTGTGCATTTAGTCGTACGCGTGGCTGCTTTTGGCTACTTTTACACCCATTGGCTCAAGTTGGCTACTTTTTATGGCTAGTTTTTCCAATTGTGTGGCTATATTTTGCCTTTTCGACTTGGCAAACCTGCTGTCAAGTCGCTGGTGAATCTTGGTAGAGCCACGACTATATGACTGCCACTGAATACAAGTAACGTTCTTGTAAAGCTGTCGCTGTTCTCTTCAGAATACCATGTAATCACATTTAGAATTCATGGCGTCGTTTTCCTCACTTTAAACTTTCCCTGACGTTTTTCCAATTTTATGGCTATATTTTGCCTTTTCGACTTGGCAACCCTGCTGTCAAGTCGCTGGTGAATCTTGGTAAAGCCACGACTAGATGACTGCCACTGACTACAAGTAACGCTCTTGTAAACCACTCGCTGGGCCCTTCAGAATACCTGTCTAATATCATTAAACATTAGTGGTCTCGTTTTCCTCACTTTGAACTTTCCCTGGCATTATTTACCACTCCATTCAACATGTGGTTCACACAGGACATGACCAAAATAGGAGTGTCTTAGTTTTATTACATTTGCTCCAAAACGACATTCATAAATGATATCTCGCATGACCTAAGCTATTTCTCGGATTTGGCGGTTCTCAGTACTCTAAACCAACTACGCCAGCACCGTAGCTTAAAAGAATATCTCTCTTTTCTTTCATCTGTCTACGAGCTCCACGACTCGCACCCATGCATTACCCTGGGGAAGACCAGGGCGTCTACAAAATGGATTGTTCTTTTGAGCCTGACATCTTTGTCTTCCATAATTTTTGAAAGCTCACACATTGCTCTATTTCCTAATACTATTCAACTAACCGCTGACTATGTATAACTTTGTTACCAAGGGGCCGTAGCCCGTAATGTTTTTCAGGGGGGTGGGGTGCGGGGGGGGGGGGGGGCATTTGATGCATGTTCGTGCTTATGTGTCCGTGTATATATACACATGAAAAATTTTAAAATTCAGGGGGAAGGGTTGAACCCCCCTTCTAATGCCCTAATTGAGCTGCCCAACTTTATCTGGGCTGTTCTCCGCCTATAGGGCCTCACTTCATCTTTTTCCTTTTCAGTCCTATGACACTCCCGTTTGCTTTCCCTTGTTGCCTGGCCGCCTCGGTGGTACATTGGTAACGGTGCTCGGCTTCTGAGCGGAAGGTCGCTGGATCCACCCTGACAGCGACGATTGCATCCGATGGAGGCGAAATGTTACACGCCCATTTACTCTGCGATGTCGGTGCATGTTAAGGAATTCCAGGGTAAGGAAATAATCTAGTGCCCTCCACGACGGCATGCCTCCGAGTCACATCGTGTTTTTTGCGCATAAAACGTTAGACATTATTGTTTATATCTCACGCTTCGCTCTTGGGTTTTAAGGCATACTCCGCTAAACAGTTCGTAAAAGACAAAACGAACAATCTCCTGCACCCTGCTTGTTCGCCCTGTATTTTGCAAGTCGTTGAAGAGGAGCCATATCCTCCTTACCTGAAGTAAGGCTCGACGTCGACCTTCTTGGGCTCGAACTGCAGACGCAAGCATCCGCCTCCGTTGTACGCGACGGTCGTGTCCACGGTCGCTGAGCCGCATCCTCCACACAGCGCCGTGCCTTGTTCGCGAGGCTGCAGCTGCTGCTTGGCCAGGTTGTACCACGGTCTCTGTGACACGACCTGTATAAAGGGTAGTCGTCGAGCACTTCGAGCTGTGCAACTAAGAACGCGATTGGGGCAAATACACACGACCCATACGAGCCCTGAATACCTACGGATGTTATTTGGAAAGAACGTACGCTTGGGGAAGTTGGTACTCCATATAAACAGCTATAGCACAAAAAGAATAAGTCAGAGGTACTCTGTGTCTTGTTACTTTTGTGCTATAGGTGTTAATATGGAATTAATTCGTACACCCGACGTGTCTTTCTATGCATTAGCTTACAAGCGAAACTCCCGAGCGTCCGATGGAACTGATGAACAAGGTTAGGCAGTAAGCACGAGCACAGGGAAGCAAAGAGGGGCCACCCACTTCCGGGCACAAACATATTGGTCTCCGAAATTGAGGTTTGCTCACCAAGTTACATCCTCATTTATTATCCTGATTTCCCGCCAGTCAGAAATAAACTACTTTACCTGCACTGTCGCTAAATCACACGAAGTCTAAAATGCTAAAAGCCTGCCGTGATGGTATTTTTGTGCTGTTTTCACTTTTGTTTTGAAGAACGACCACCGAGCCAGGAAGTTCTCTCTCAAATGCTGTGGTGGTACCTTTATCTTTCCCGTGTCTTATTTCTATCATCGCCACCACCACCATCATCATCATTATTGTCGTAATTGTCACGTGTCTAATGTATAGGCTGGAGGACCACGGCCTCTCCCAGTGATATCTAATTTACGCTGTCTCGTGCAAGCTGATTTCATTTTATCCCTACGCACTGCTTAATTCCTTCGCTCCAACTGACTCGCAGCCGTCCACATCTGCATTTCCTGTCTCCTGGTATCCATTCCGTTGCTCCAACTGGACACCGCGTGTCTGTCCTACGTAGAGGGTGTAGCCAGCGGGCTTATATTTCTTTAGCTTAGTGTCAACCAGAATATCAGCTATCCGCGTTTTTTATAGACCCATTTCAATTCATGCTCTTTTGACGTCTTTATGTAATACCTTTAATTTTCCGGTCCATCGCACGCGGCGTCGTCCTTAAATTTTCCAGTTTTTTTTGTTCTCATCCAACTTCGAGCCCTGTATGTTACAACTGGCACTATGCATTGACTGTCCACTTTTTCGCTTGAGGGACAGCCGCGGATTGCCTGTCATTGTTAGGAAATGCCTACTGTATGCACTACAGCCAATGCTTATTGTGTGATTAGTATTCCCTCGTGAGCATGCTCCCTTGTCACTAATTCCCCCCAATTATGTATACTACTCTACTGACTCCAAAGGTATGTTGTCAATGGCCAGCTCTCTCCCTTTCGCCAAGCTATTGATTAATTATCTTTGCATTCAGCATGGTTGATATTTAGCTTTTACTAATTTCTTAGTTTGAGTCTTCAACGAATATTGTTTTTTTTTTGCAGTTCGTGGCCATCGTTGCTCAAGGGCCATGTCGTCTGAAAATCGTTGGTTGCTGGATAGTGTCCGCTAATCTTTATTTCTATTTCTTTCCAATGATGTAATTTGAATACTTCTAAGCATGCAATAAACATCACTGGACAAATGGAATCGCCTTGCCCGACCTCCGCCTTTATCTCAATTATGCTACGTTTCCTATGGAGAAGCAAGCTAGCTGTGGAGTTTTTGTAGGTTGTTGTATAAGGTATTATCATAAATATTTTCAAGCGCCGTTTCGTGGCGTAATGCTTCCAAGACAGCTACTTTACCTTTTGGTGGTCTATGAAAGCCACATAAAAGGAGTTTGCTGTACTCAAAAGATTTCTCGATTACCTCATTGATAATATGGACTCTGAGCTCTTTTTTGTAGTTTGTCATACGGCGTTTCGCGTCTCTCAGCTGAAAGCTATATACTATCTCCTTTTTTCTAACTCAGTTTGTGCTCATAATTTACTGCTGCGACACTTGGTGCGCGTGATTTCTGTTGAGTCAATAGCGAAAGATGTCCTGAAAGAACTTAATGTGGATTAATATGACACGGCTATGTGCTTACATAAATTATTATTCCAGGGCATTGCTATAATGCATAATAGCGCCGAAATTAATTTAGGAGTGGCGCCTAGGATACTTACCCGGTTACAGTTACGCAGGTTCCAGGTTTGCTTTCGCACAGGGAGTACGCACAGACTTGCAAAATTTGTAATCAACATGTTTGCACAGCGCAAGAAAAACGAGGATGTATAGGAGGAATCAACACGGGCGCTGTGTTGTGTCCTCCCTACGTCCTGGCTTTTTTTTTCGCGCTGTGCAAACATGTTGATTCCAAATCACCAACTAGCCCAAGCTTCCGCTTTATAAAAAATTGTAGCTTCATAACCAGTCTCGGCATGCCAAATGGCAAAAAAGTGTGGGCTGATAGCAAAGTTAGTGTATGAATAAATGTTGGCCACTAACTAGAGGACGCGTCGCTCTTCATTGGACCTCTTTCTCACTCAATTGGTTCACCTTGGCAGATCCTAGCGGTGTATGTGAATTTCACGGCGCTGCCACTCGATGACACAACGTGTACAGTAGGAAGCGAATGAGCCCAGACGGACAGCAGTAGTAACATTAGTCATGACTAGAGGCCGGATTTTTAGGCACTAAAAAATCGTGTTTTAGGCGCCAAAAATAGGCAGGAAAAACACAGTTTTAGGCCCCCAAAAGCGTAAATATAGGCACAATAAATTTTTACAAAAGCTCAAATTTTCGAATAAGGACGTGCGCGACCTGGTCTACGACAGGAAAGCACACAAATGTTATATTTTATGATTGTACGAAGGCGTTAATGATTTAACATAGCCATGCAATGGTCCCTTTTTTCGGGCACGGTTTCCAGAACACGGTCTCTCCTTTTATTGTCCAGAATGGTAAGTTAAGTGTCCACCATCGAATAAACACACTTCTGGGTCTGCTTCTTTTCGGCATGGCTGGGAAGGGCAGCACAGGATTCAATAGCCAGACCGCTAAAAGGCCAGAAGGGTCTGTTAGCCTTGTATTGGCCGGGTCTAATAGCGCAGAGTCAATTTCTCCTCTTTGTGTGAACACCATAAAGGGCCCCTTACCAGGTTTGAGCGTTTCGAGCTAGAAGTGTAATGCATGCATTGCGCTAACGATCACGTCTGCCAAGATTTGCAACGCCACGCTCACCGGAAGGAGGTGAAATGTCAGACTGAATGCCTAGTGCCCTTTATCTCACGGGCGCGCGCACCAATGTGGGGGGAGGTGAAGTTCAACAACGAATGGTCCTGTGTATGTCACAGTTGTACATGAAACTGCGAGAATCATTCGAGGCTACATGTGTAATTTGTGCAACTGTTGCTTGAATAGAAGAATGAAAGTTAATATAAATATTAAAACATACAAACGGAATGTGTGCGCACTTTTCTTTAGTTTTTTCTTCGAATCGAGAGCGATGCGAGACTTAGCTGCCTATATTTCTTTTGAGTTCGTGTTCTCGCCGTTCCCGCGTCGTGCCGGCGACAGCCCTGACAACGCTTAGCATGTTTTTGGTGCATCGTTCCTTACAGCAGTTCCAGCTGTGCGACGCGCTGTGTCGTGGTAAGGATACAGGATCCATGCCAGCCTCTCCAAACGCATAGACGGATCCATCCCACAGAAACAGGCAGTACACTATAGAGCGAACGCCGAAACGATACAACACCGCTTGTGCGCACGACCTGGCTTGGGCATGTCATGTGCACATAGTGTAATCTTGCGTGCGCATGGCGTGTTGATGCGTCAACGTCGTGTGACCTTCCGGCTCCGAGTTTCTTTGATACCGAAGAGGGCAGGGAAGGAATTTGGCTTGCGAGTGGCAAAGGTTTCAAGCTCATCTACCGGCATCATGCTTTCGCGGCTCGTAATGAACCAATTAAAAAGTTCTTGTCGTACAAAGCTCTTCATTGGGCACGCGAACACTTCCAGTATCTGACTAAAATTTCTAATGTGATCTGGTGAAGCGCCCTTTAAGAGTAAATTACAAACGAAACAAAAGCCATGTGCGCATCTGATTTTTTTTTTTTACCTACTTTCAATTTTCCCCTGACGGCACTCCATGGTTTGGCATTCGCTCTCCATATTCCTGCTGCTGCGCGCAGGCACCTCCTGTTTTCTGCCCCCCCCCACGCCCAAGTCTTCAAGGAGGTGCTTCAATTCCATGGGAACACTGGACTGGAAAACCGGCGGTAAAAGCCGCCCGCCACGTCCTCGGCCATAGACGTACGCCACTCTCCTCTTCTTCCCCTCTCCTCTTCCCGCCTTCCCGCCGGGGACGTGCTCCCATTTAGGGTTGCAGAAATAGCGTCCTTTCCTCTCGCCTGCTCCAACCGCTCGCGCCATGTCAGTGCGGTGGGGTAAGGTGGCCGGCGCGTCCCATTTCACTGCTGCTACCGGTTGCTTCCCGGATGTTTGTTGAACTAGGGAACTAGGTTGTTGCACCCCATAAAGTTCCGAAACGTCAATTTTGCCCGGTAACATGAATTACGGTCTCAAACTGTACTCGACAGCAAAATTTGAGGCTAAATAGCGTTCATATAGGCACCAATTTTGAAAATAGGCATTTATGGGCACTTATAGACATTTAGGCACAAACCCCAAAAATAGGCATTTATAGGCACTATAAAAACACTATAAAAGCCCTCTTTTACCCCTAATTCATGCTCATATATCAAAGTGGCGCGATAGGAACGCAAGGAAAAAAATAGGCATTTGCCTATAATCCGGTCTCTAGTAATAACCTTACACATGACATCTTACAACTGCTCGCACTCTTGGATAGTATCGCACAAGGGTATCGCCCCGGCCTTTTACACCTTCATCGCTTTCACGCTAGACGTATAAACGTACATAAAAATCAAAGTGGATGGGCTGAGGCAAATAAATGCTGCTGCATCATTACAATGTAGTTTTGCCATGGTGTGATCTTGCCGTAACATATTCAGAACAAACGAATAGTACGCATGAGCATTTTCACGGCGCCTCCAAGTGAACTCTCTGTATACTAATGAGCATATCTCACAGGAAATGTGCATCGGTCCTAATTTACTGACCTTGCCATCCTTGTACAGCCTTTGGCCAAATCCCTGACAGAAACTAGTCTTGAGCGGCAATGTGACTATACGCCAGTCGTTGCACAGCTTTTCGGGAAAGTTCCAGAATCTGCACATAAAAACATGGAAGCATTGCTGTAGATACGTAAGTACGCAGGACGACGCGTAAAAAAAGGATGCCGCTATAATAACGAAACATTGCGGTGGAGCTTTCTTCGCTTACCCTTTTTGCCTTGCTGCAACTTCCAGTGCCTATCCTGGATAACACATGTGCCTCGACAAAGCTTTATTAAATTGATTTCTAAAAATTAAAATCTACCTTAGTTCTCCACTCATGTTTGCTTACACCACATATTCTCAGGTACGCTGCCACGTACGATCGGTTACTAGGAAGGAGAGAAAACAGAAAGATGTCTTCATGTTTGCTATGCTTATTTTGCTAAATTTCAGATCTGCTTATCTTTCATTCGTTACTGTGAAATAATGTTGTAGCATTAGCGCAACACTTGCAAACATCCGTTTAGAGTGCGAGTGCCAGCTTGACAATTCCAGGAACGAAAAGCTTTTTTTTTTCTAACGCCTTTCACGCATGCATTGTTATTGCCAGGAAAAAAAAAGCATATATTTGAACATTAACACGAGGTTATCAAATTGATTACGTGAGCTAAATATTTACGCCACATAACTTTTTAAACGCTGTTTGTTTTACTAGTGAACAATGTTTCATTGCAGCTAAAGGGCATTTTTTTGTGTGTCTTTTATATTCTACGCAACAAAATATGCTGTTATAATGTGCGCACACGATATGTTAACACATTAAAAACAGTGAATAAACGATGACTTATTCTGATTGTTGTTAGCATTGGTATTTCTACATTTTGATGGTTCTGCTTGACTTCCGTGCTTTAATTTTTGTTTCTTTGCCGTGATACTCGAATACGCTTTATTTCATTAACTACCCCTACTGTACTGTCCGTGGGTATTGGCAGGGCATGCATTGCACAAACGAAGACTAAGTAGGTATTTATAATTCAACATGACGTTATAATTACCTGGAGTGACACATTTGTGCAGTAGTGGCTGTTGAACACTACAGCGTGCTCTTCCACAAGACGAAGCCAGGAGGATTTTAGGACTTGTGTGTTCCCATACAAAAAGCGTGTATGTGTATGCGTGTGTGTAAAATTCGTTTTTTTTTTCACGTAGCACTTCCCTGGAACCGAGTCATAGAGAATTTTATGGCTGCTATGAGCATTCCATTTTTAACGGGAATCGCGAACCACCAAGCTGGACTTATATTTCGACCTAATGCCTCGGCTACCTGAATTCGTTATCTGTTGTAAATTATTCATAACTGAACATTATGCCCTTCATGTTAGAGTGAACATGGATTCCATACTGTTTCTTTTGGTTAGACTAGAGCTGTAAACGGGCGGAATTTTAGAGCCCGAGTCCGGCCTGGGCCCGCTGACCGCGCCGAAGGCCCGCCTGAGCCCGACGCTAGAGGGCTGCGAGCCCGCCCGGCCCGGTCCGGTCTGACATTATGAAGGTTTGCTGCGGAGACAAGATGTCGTTTTCCGATAAAGTGGCATTTTATTCAACATATCAAAGGGAAACACAAGCAAATGGTACATGAAAGTCACTATATGCAACGATTGAAAGTTGTCGTGCAAAAAATGAGCTGTCCTATGATGCGGGCTTCAGTGAAGTGCGGCGCTCCTGCGTCACATATCCCGCCAAACTGAAGGTCCGTTCGCTGCTCGCACTGGTAGCCGGAATCGCCAATATTTTTTCTACAAGCATAGCCTGCTTGGAATATTTAGACTGTTTGTTCTTCCAGAAGCTTAGTGCCTCAGAGGTAAGAGAGGGGATTATTCCATGCATAGATAATCACAAAGCTCATCTTGTTTGACTTCACCCTCTCCCCTTGAATTTAAAGTGGCTAAAGGAAAGGAGAACTGAGAAAGGGGGTGGGGGGGGCGGTCGCGGAGAAGGCGCTGCGTGGTTCCGGCACAACGTATACATTTTGGGCTTGATTCGGGCTTTGCATGTGGCACGGCCCGCCCGACAAAGACAATGTAGCCCGAGCCCGGCCCGGACCCGAGATGAGAAGACGTCAGCCCTGCTCGAGCCCGGCCCGCGGGCCGGGCCGGGCTCGGGCTTTCGGGCTACCCGAAGCCCGTGTACACCTATAGGTTAGACTCCTTGACGGCTAGTTGCGCCAAGAAGTTGACTTGATCCCAGCTTGTGATAGCGGCTGAGAGTAGTCGAATAAAGGAGAATAATGGAGGCGTTTAGATGAAGCTCGTTGATGCGCGAGTGCCCCCCACCTTTTTTGTTTATTTAAAAAAAATAAAATAATCTTTGATAGAAGTGGAAGCGTGTCATCGTCATCTCTACGACTTGCAATGTACATCTAGGTCCTTACTCCTCTGCATTAGGCAGAGCGCAACGAAAACTCACCGGCATTGGTTTTCCACGAACTTTTCCCTGTCTTGGGTTTCGTACACCCAGCCTGCAGCGAAGATGCCAGCTGACAGGCCGTACTTGTGAGCTTGAGCGACAGCCTGAAAAGAGGTAAGTGATCTTCATTAAGACCGTGGCATACGATACAGACGAGATTGCTGTGAGCATAACTGCCGCACGACGGCGCGTCAGGCGACAAGTGCCTTTATGCTGTCGGGCCAGGTGCACCCGACCACGCATGTGAAGAAACCAACTCCTGTGTCGCGGCCTGCCCGTCGAAAGGATGAAGAATGGCCTCTGAAATGACGGGAGCGCACGAACTGGGTACGAATAGCACGCTGCCTTATTACGGAGGCTTCGAACGTAATCTTATTTGTCTGACATACCGGCAAACGAGCTGTCGCACAGCGTTGATATCGTATAGTCCCTACTAGCTTTCTTGACTCTGGTACTTACAACAACGCTGCATGTACAGATGGGATTAAGCACCTCGAAATATCTTTCGTACACGTTATCCACGAAACATATGCAATGAGACGAAATTCGGAGCTTCTGCTATGACCATTGACGTCTGCAGCACGAATGAAGATTACCTCCAGATTTGTTTACGTTGCTAAATAGTTCAAGGGTGCAGCGCTGCACAACGGGACCAGTATCATTGATACCACAGTGCGCCGGTATCGCTTGTGACCAATACAAGAAGGTACAGTCGCGCTCAATATGACTTGCGACACGGGAGCGCGTGGCCTCACGAATTCAAAGATTGCGCATGGCTTCCACTAGCCCTTATTTCCATTACTGAATGCTTTTTCTCTCACTTGGGTATCATCCCAAATAAGAAAATAATATTAAGTTGTTGAAATAAAAACAAGTTGAAGCCATGCGCAACATTTGAACCCTGTGAGGCCACGCGCTCTCGTGTTGCAAGTCATATTGAGCGCGCCTGTACGTGCCCCAGCTACATAAATTCCTTCTACGCGATCTATATTTTTTTTAATGTTCTTTAGACATTAATGGAAGGCGTCAGACCGACGGAAAACGGACTCCGTCAGAGCGACGGAAAGCAGACTTGAATGTCATACTTTTGCGGCACATCTAAAGGTTGACGTAATAGACGAGATTTTTTACCCGCGCAGGTAAGAACAGTTATCGGTGCTACTGTGTGCCTGACTTAAGCGGACGTGTGTTCCAAAAAGGGAAGCTGAACCACCCGCATAGCCAGGCTTTCAGCAATTATCAGAGCGCCCTCAACTAACTTGCGTATCCATCGGCACTTTCCTCATCCCTCGATGAGAAGCTGTATGGCTGGTAGGCGTACGATATCCAAGCAGCATGAATGCGTTAAACACCTCAGGGGTGCTCGTCCTAAAGCACCGTACCTTGCATGTTTCGAAGCCTCCAGCATACTCCGTCTTTCGGGCGAAAACGTCGATGCCGACGTAGACGTCGTTCTTGCGGTCGCCCGCGAGCCTCGCCGAGTCCTCGAGCATGTCTTCGGTCCACTTGAAGTGGAGGAAGATACCGTCGCACAGATCGAAGAACGGGATGTTCTTGCAGTTGAGCTCGTTCTGTCTGGCGCACTTGCCGGTCCCAACGACCGCGTCGTACCAGATGACCATGGAACCCGGAACAGCGTCGTGCATCTCTTCCGTCAACAGGCGGAGGAAGTCTTTTACGAACGGTATGCAGGACCGGTCCTGTATGCATGTCAGGTTCTCTTAGTTGGGTACGTTTTATTTCTAAGTGAAAACTACGCCAGCACTAACACTTCCGCCACCAAAAACCTTAGCAGCAGAGAAACCGGTCAAAAATAGGCTGACAAGTGCTTGGCTCTGAAATTTCTATGTCAAGTAAAGAAGACAACAGATAATACAGCATATGTCAAAAAAAGGAAAGAAAGCGGCAGATTCCACGTAT
Source organism: Rhipicephalus appendiculatus (assembly GCA_030522465.1). Lineage (NCBI taxonomy): Eukaryota > Metazoa > Arthropoda > Arachnida > Ixodida > Ixodidae > Rhipicephalus > Rhipicephalus appendiculatus. Next base: position 12,682 of record JALIZH010015781.1, read on the forward strand.
TGTGGGAACTGATGTAGCGAAGCAGTCACCAAACAGAAAATCAGGCTGAACATAATATGCATGTCATGATTAATATGTTTGGACGTGTCACTTATGTTCATAGAGTCACGTCATTCAATACCATTTTCGGTGTATATGAACCTAGTGAAACGGCCGCGAGCGCATCATGAGCATGGAATGTAAATCACGTTGCACATGACATGCATGTGATGGTTTTCATGTTACCACCTGACATTTATGCAATACCAAATTTTTACGCAATGCCAAATTTGGTGTACACCAAGCTAGCGAAACAGCTGCGAGCGTGCCATGAGCGTGGCATGCAAGTCATGTTGCACATGAGATATCATGATTTCCATATTACCATTTGCCATTTATGTTCGTCATACCGTCACGTCACGTGATACCAAATTTGGCGTTATCAAGCTAGCGAAACGGACGTCAGCGCGCCATGAGCCAGGCATGTAAATCATGTTGTACATGACATGCACGTCATGATTTTCATGTTACCACCTGTCATTTATGTTAACAATTTGTTGGGTCCCTATAAGTGTAAATACATGTACCGTAAAAAATAATGAAATAAACTTCAAACTTCAAACTTGGTCATGCAGAAATGTCTCGTCATACTAATTTTTCGATATATCAAGGAGCGCCACGGTCATGGCGTGTAATCCGTACCGTTCATGACAAGTTAGTCCTGATTTTCATGACATGACCAGTCATTCATGTTCGTCATACAGTCATGTTATGTCATACCAATTTCGGTATAAATCCTATTAACGATACGGTCTGGAGAGCACAAATTCGTAGGCGGCTAGATAGATAGATAGATAGATAGATAGATAGATAGATAGATAGATAGATAGATAGATAGATAGATAGATAGATAGATAGATAGATAGATAGATAGATAGATACGCTCAAAGTCACTGAATTTCGCTAAGAAATTTACGGGACACTACAGCGCATAAAAAAAAGAAAAATACACGACGGTCGGATGGAACACAAACGACGACGACGTCCTTCCATCCGTCGTGTATTTTTTGCGCTATAGTGTCCCGTAAATATGTACCAACAAGCCCAACTCGCCACTTTAATCGCTAAGAAATGCTTCGCTTTAAAACGCTGTATTTAAAGGCCAACTCCGGCGATTTTTTGACCGTGTCAGGGTAATGGTGCTTTCATGTTCCTGAGACACTCTTGTCACGCGCCCGATAGCTGAAATGCTCAGCAAATTTGAAAATAATTTTTAATAAGCAAAAAGGCACAATACCGAGACCGAAACCCAACCGAGTGTACTGTCTACGTATGACGAAGTAGTTTGTTACGAACCGGAAGTCGTGCAAGGCATGCTGGTCCCGCCGGCACGGAATATCACACGCTCCTCCACAGAGGACAGAAAATCGCCCGCCAAACCAGCGAAGCGCCGGCCAAACACCGTCGCCTTGTGGCCAGCACAATATACGCTGTAGCGGCCAAAGTTAGCGAACCCATCGGCTGCGTCACTTCCGTCGACCGGCAAACCAACACGTCACACACGCAATGTTGGCAATAATTGTGGGAAGCCGGGTGGGCGTTTGCAGACAATTTTTAAAATTCATTTGCAAACAATCAGCGCATCTTTCATGCTTGAAATTTGGCATAAATGACGGAAATGTGCAAAGGAACGTACCCAGCGAATTTCACTGAGATCCATTGACCTCGAAAAATCGCCGGAGTTGGCCTTTAACGCCCAAGAAGCATGACAGAGCGCCATCACCGACCACAGACGCAGCTGTGTTGACGTGTGTAATAATGATACTTTGGGTTCGGCGATGAACGTGCTCATTGAATATAAAAACCGGTAAAAGAGGCAAAGAATTATTTGGCGGTTCTGATGGGGATTACGGAAAATGTGCACGCGGTTTCGAAAGCGATGATGTGCCGGCAGGCCTATATATTTGTTGCAACGAGTTCTTCCGTTGCGGTATTCAGTGAGCAATGTAGCCATTTTTGAGATGCACGTGACGTCATCTTCTTCCGCGACAAAATTCGCTTACTACAGTGAAACCTCGGTGATACGAATCTCAGGGGACCACCAAAAATATTCGTATCATCCGAAATTCGTATCACCAGAAAGCATAGAAAGTTAGCTTGCGACAGAAGAAGCTGGCGTACATTTTCATTTATTGTTTTTCGGGGCCGCAGCCGCGTCAGGAAGAACTATTCCTTGTCAGTTAAGTTCTTAGATGTCGGTAATCACACCAGCAATCGTAAATATACGGCCCGTACGCGCGTGTATTAATGAACCAGGTGTGTTGTGACCCGCCACAGCAGTAACCCTTTCCAAATTTTAGTATGCTTTCTCGCGTGACACTGGAGTACTGCGGTGAAAGTAACGGAAGAAGCGCTTTGTCGCGATAGATCCATGCCACAAAATTCCAGAACCATGGTCCTATGTTATGATTTTGTTATCACGGAGGTGTTGGGGATGTTTTTTGGGAGATTTACGACCGTGCCCGCACTTACACCGTCATTCGGACCATTTGGCGGTGCGGCGCGCATGCCTGCGCTTGCATTCCCGCACTCGCACGTGCTTGGCGCGTCTTCCGCGACAACGCGGACAGCACCTCCTCGTACCTGGACGGCAGCGTACGTTCGTATCAAACGTCTCCAGGTGAAAATCGGTTCGCAACAACCGTACCCCATTACATTGAAGGCCAACGGGCCTTGGCCGGGACCAAAGAAAAATTCGTATCACCCCGAAATTTGTATCAGCTGTGTTCGTATCACCGAGGTTTCACTGTATTGCTTCCCAAATGTACTCAAAGATGTCGGACATCCAGATCCGAGAATGATTATTTGAGCTCGCGTCTGTACGTATACGGTGACGTAACTTCATATTTCTAAATACAGTTGAAACTTGTTCATACTATAAAAAATAACCCGGGAATCGTGTTTAGATATAATTGTTTTTTTTTGTCGGTTAAAAGTAATCGTAATAAAACGTTCCTTCATTAAATCTTGTGTATATTTGTTTCATATAAAATATGGAGTGGAATTCTTGGACTCTTTCAAATGGCTACATTACCATTCCACGGCTGCTTTGCAAATAGTTGCCGCACTGCTTGAAAACTAATAATAATAATAATATGTGGGGTTTTACGTCCCAAAACGATATGATATGATTGGGAGAGACGCCATAGTGGAGGGCTCCGCAAATTTCGACCATCTGGTGTTCTTTAACGTGCACTGACATCGCACAGTACCATAGGTCGGCAAACTCACTCATGAGTCGACTCACTCAGACTCACTCAGACTCAGATTGAGGCGTGAGTCTGAGTCTGAGTGAGTCCGGCTGAACTATATTTAGGTGAGTCTGAGTCCGAGTGAGTCAGGCTGACTTATATTTTGGTGAGTCTGAGTCCGAGTGAGTCCGCTTGAGGAAAATTTTGGGGAGTCGGAGTCCGAGTGAGTCAGGTTGAGGAAAAGTTTAGTGAGTCTGAGTCCGAGTGAGTCTGGATGACGAAAACACCGGTGAGTCTGAGTCCGAGTGAGTTTGGTTGGAGAGAAATTTCGTGAGTCTGAGTCCGAGTGAGTCTGCTTCAGCAAAATTTTGGTGAGTCTGAGTCCGAGTGAGTCCGGTTGAAGAAAATATTAATGAGTCTGAGTCCGAGTGAGTTCGCTTCAGCAAAATTTTGGTGAGTCTGAGTCCGAGTGAGTCCGGTTGAAGAAAATATTAATGAGTCTGAGTCCGAGTGAGTTCGCTTCAGCTGAATTTTGGTTAGTCTGGGTGCTAGTGAGTGCTAAGCGAAAAACGTTTATTGAGTGAGTCTGCGTGGGCTCCATTTATTTTGCCGACCTATGGTTACAAATATTTATAGCCTCCTTTTATGGCGTGCCTTGTAATCGTATAGACTTAATTTCCAACAAGACCTAGAAATAATTTCTAGGTCTTGTAAAGCCCTAGAAATTATTTTTCAAATTATCAAGCTGTCCATGCCCTCATATACGAGGGCATGTAAGTGGGCTGTGCAGCATCTTCTGACACATGTACAACTGCAGGCCACTTTTATTAAGCGACATCGTGATCCACATTGAGTTTGATCTACAACTGTGTACCTAATCAACGGAGAATGAGTGCAATGTTCGAGCTTCATCATCTATGTGGATTCAAATACGACAAAGCAGCACGATTCGCGAGCATCGAGCGCCCCTTCGCTCTCTGTTGCATTGAACCGCTTGTGTCTTTAGATCTCGCTTCGGTTTTTTCATGAATAAATGTGGCAATTGGGAAATTTTCGAGCGCCAAACAAGACATTCACAAGTACGAGAGAGACAGGACGGGCGCTTTTGAATGCCTTGTGAATGCATTGTACCGCGCTCAAAAAATTTCCCAGTGGCTATGCACCATCCCGCCGAATTTCAAGCTTTGCTAAAAATGTAGCGACGACACAGACCATCGGCTTTCGTCATGTCATTCGCTACCAATTAAACAGCGGCTTCGTTATTTAAAGTGGCTAGATAAAGCTTGCCCCCGTGGTACCTCGAAAGTTGTAGCGACCGGATTTCAAGGAGGAAGGGGGTAGAAACGCACCATTCATGCCATACGCGACGCTTGATGACTTGCAAAAACAAATTTCTTCGGGCTGTAATGTGGTCAAAGAATTCTGTTACCTCTCGGCAATTCAAGGAGCTTTTAAACTGTTATGTCCGGATGTGTCGTCGGCCCAGAGACGTACGCGCGGGGCGCGGTAGCCTCAAAAGCATAGACAGGCAGGAACGGTTAAAAACGTGTTTATTCCTACTTGGAGGCGGCAGCCGAACTGCCGGGGAAAACGCGCGGTGACTCGTTTGTAACGAGCGGGGGGAGAGGGAAGGAGTCGACAACCGGACGTCCGCAGGAACGGTGTACCGCTTCACTCAAGACGTTCGGGGGCTCGCTCGGGAACAAAGGTGCGCTTGGGACACAACATCTCCCCCCCTCCTTAGATTGTCGCTTGGAAGCGATCTGGGGGGTCGCCGTGGGCGCGTGGACGCTCTGGGCGCGTAAACAAGAGGAGCCTCCGCTTGCTGGGTGTCATTTTCTTCCCGTTGAGGGCCGGCCGGCGGCGGCGCCGATTCATCTGGTGCGAGATGCCAGGCTAAGGACTGAACCACATGCAGCGTTTTTACCGGCGTTTTCTGACGTTGCGTCTCTCGGCGTCATGACATCAACGCCGCCAGAGAGGGCGGCCAACCACATAGAAAGCGCTTAGGCCAGCGCCAGCCCAGCGTCACACATGCCACCAAAGGGAATGAACTCGATACCTCGCAAAGCAGTGTGAAGTATCCGTCACTTCACCAGCAAAAATATTCCTGATTACAGGTTTTATGTCTAACTTGCAGTTCTGTAGTGAGGGAAACAAATCAGTACCGCCGAAAGGCTATTTTTGTTTACTTTACTCGTAACGCCACCTATTGAGCATAAGAAGAACCACAAACTCGTAATATATGGCCTCTGAGCTTGAAGTTGTCGCACGTTTTTGAGGCCACGTATTCGGCCAATACACTCAGGCCTGCTAAGCCTACCGATGAACTTGAGGATGGCGCTCGGAAACTGTTCGAAGAAATCTCGAGCGCTTGCTGTCGAAGCTTCTGAGGATCAAGCTAAGTCAAATACAAGCTTCGGTTGAGAACTTGCGGGTTACACAGAGCACGGCGACGACTTAATAGATCTGAGGCGGGTGGCAGCCATTTGGGCAGCAGCGACGACGCCGTTACGTAGCGGAAGTTGCTGCCAGCCGCGCGCTGATTGGTTCTCCGTCCATCGAACGGCTTCCGGCGGCGACGCTGACGCCGGTGATGTCTGGACCGTCCTGAAGTGGACGTTTCGGCCACCGTCACCGGTAGCGTCGACGTCGAGTGACGCCGGCGTACGAAACGCCGGGAAAACGCTGCATATAGTTCGGCCTTAAGTGGGACGAAGCTTCCGTCGGGGTGCTTGCTTGAAAGGGAGCCTCCCTTGGCAAATTACCTGAACGACGTAGCTGATTAAGGTGGCGGCGAGTGGCCTTTCCGCCTATGTCGACGAGCCATGACCGCAAACCTATGCGTTTAAGTGCCGTCGCTTCAACCCAGCCGGGTCTTCTGTTGAACTGGCGTGCGTATATGCGTTGTCCCATTTCAATTCTCCTGCTACGTGGGAGCTTTTCTTCCCCCTGAGGGGTTTCCGCTGAGGGCTCCGGGACAATTGCTGTCAGCTGGGTTCTCATTTCTCGTCCGAACATCAATCTTCCTGGCGTTTGCCCTGTGGTGTTTCGAACAGTGTTGTGCTGCCTGAAGAGAAATCGCGCGATGCGGCGTTGCATTGTCCCAGTCTGATCTTTAGTAAGGGCGCGTTTAAGTTCTGCCACGTAGCGCTCGGCTTGTCCGTTCGTCGCTGGGTGGTAAGGGGCTGATGTCACAGAAGAGACGCCGTTGTCGCTGTAAAACTTGAGAATCTCCGTGGACACAAACGGAGTGCCGTTGTCCGAGACTACCTTGCGTGGTAGGCCGAACGTTGCAAACAACGACCGGAGAGTGTCAATAACTGCTGCCGATGTTGTTGTAGTCATTTGCTTTACCTCAAGCCACTTGGTGTATGCGTCTACAACCGCCAGGAATGAACACCCTTCGATAGGTCCAGCAAAATCAATGTGCAGGGTGTGCCAAGGCGTGTCTGGTCTTTCCCATTCAGGAATAGGGGCTCTTGGTGGGGCTCTGTGGTTGCATTGACAAGGCTGGCAATCTTGCACTGTTGATTCTATGTCATGGTCGATACCAGGCCACCACATATAACTTCTGGCACACTTCTTCATGGCAACAATGCCTCGATGGCCTGCGTGGACAAGCGACATGGCTTGTTCGCGAAGTGCTGCCGGAATCACAACTCTTGATCCCAAAGTGATGCAGCCGCGATGAGTGCTTAACTCCGTAGCTCGCTTGCGGTAAGCGTTGAAGTGTTCACCCTTTAGCTTCTGCACGTTGCCTTCTTGTATAGCTGCGTAGACTTCCTTCAAGACAGTGCACTCCTGCGTTGATGCTGCTACCGTGTCAGCTGTTAGCGGAGGGTTCGGCAGCGCCTCGAACATGAGTATGTCACCTGGCGGGGGGTGGCTCGTCGATTGTGGTGTCCAGCGGCAGGCGGCTTAGTGCGTCAGCGTTCTGGTGTTTCTTACCAGTGCGATGTACGAGTTCGTAATCGTACGCCGACATCTTGATGCACCATCGTGTCATTCGTGGCGACAATGTCTGTGGCATTGGCTTCTGGGGACCCATGATACCCAATAAGGGCCGATGATCTGTAATGAATGTCACTCTTCTGCCGGTAATGTACTGGCGGAAGTGGTCTGCTGCGTAGACGATGGCAAGTCCCTCTTTATCTAGCTGGGAATAATTCCTCTCTGCCTGCGATAGGGTGCGCGATGCGAAAGCAATCGGGGCTTCCCGTCCCTGGTCGTCAGCTTGGGAGAGGACTGCTCCCACTCCGTACGGTGATGCGTCGCAGGCTAGCAGTAGGGGTCTCCTTTCGTCGTAGTGTCGCAGAACAGTAGACTTCCGAAGTAGTTCTTTAAGGGCAACAAATGCTTTTTGGTGGTGTGGCGACCAATTCCATGGGACTTCTTTCTGGAGTAGCTGGTACAGATCGTTGGCCACTGTAGCTCGATCTTCTAAGAACCGGTCGTAGAACGTTAATAGCCCTAAGAACGACTGGAGCTCTTGCTTGTTAGTAGGCGCTCGTGCCTCGGTGATTGCTCGCACTTTGTCTTCAGTAGGATGAATACCGTGCGCGTCAATTTGATGTCCAAGAAACTTCACTTCAGGCACCGCAAACACACATTTTTCCTTGCTGATGCGCAAGTTAGCATTTGATAGCCTTTCAAGGATGAGCTCCAAACGCTCCGCGTGCTCTTCAGTGGAGGCGCCACCGACAATAACATCGTCCAAGTAGACGCAAACTCCCGGGATCCCGTTAAGTGTAGACTCCATAAATTTCTGGAAGATTGCTGGTGCTGCAGCTATGCCGAATGGTAGCCTTTTGACTTTGTAGAGACCCTTAATGGTGTTTATCGTGAGCAGTGCAGACGTTGGTTCGCTCACCTTCAGTTGCTGGTAGGCTTGTGTCAAGTCCAAGGTGCTGAAGATCCTTCCACCACGAAGCGTGCTAAAAACCTCCTCTGGGGTCGGTAGTGGGTAGGAAGATGCTTTTGTCGCCAGGTTGACAGTGCTCCGGTAGTCTCAGCAGAGGCGTAGGGTACCGTTCTTCTTTCGGACGACAACGAGTGGTGTAGCCCATTCTGAATGTTGCGTCGGTTCGATGATTCCTTGTTGCTGCAGTCGGTCAAGCTCATTCTCGACTGACGTTCGTAGGGCAAAAGGTACCGACCTAGCTTTCAAAAATTTAGGCGTCGCATCCTCCCGCAGTTCCAGTGTGACTGGAAGTCCGTTGTTTCCTGGTATTTCTTCGGAGAAAACCGCTTGGTACTTCTCTTGAAGCTGCTCCACTGACGGATAGCTGGGTGTGTGCTGAACTCCGCCAATGACCACTCCAAGAGAGGTGAACCAATTTCGTCCCAACAGGCTTGATCCAGAGCCGTGGACGACAAGCAGTGGTAGCTGATGGGTCTGACCGTTGTAGTACACGTCTACGTTGGCACAGCCCAGTAGTGGAAGGGAATGTCCGGACCACGTTCTCAGCTGCGTGTCGTCTTTCTGGAGAGCTGGCGCGTTCTCATGCCAAGTGGCGCGAAAGGTGTCCTCGCTGATGAGCGTACACGCTGCTCCGGAATCCACCTCAAACCTGATGGGGCGTTGGTGTACCATGATTTCTGTGGTAATCTTTGGTCTCGTGCCGAGGTTCACAACGGCGTTTAGATCATACAGTGCCGATGACGTCCGTGGTGTGCTCGTGTTAACTGGCATCTGGCCCTCTTGTGCCTCGACATTGTTGTTCCGTTGCCAGTGGCGTAGCCAGGGGGTGGCACACCGGGCACGTGCCCCCCCCCCCGAAATTTTTTTTCGCCATGACATGCAGCGTGAAAAATGACCATTTCAGGGAGGTGCCCTCCCCAAAATCAAGGCGGTGCCCCCCCCCCCCGAAAAAAAATTTCTGGCTACGCCCCTGTCCGTTGCACTGAATTCTTCGGCCGGAGCTGTTTGCGCTTGGTGATGCATGCCTTTTCAAGGTGTCCCCGTTTTTGGCAAAAGTTGCAGGTAGCTGTTTTGAATCGGCATACCCGGGGATCGTGCATGTCATCGCATCGCCAACAGCGCTGTGTTTTTTTCCTTCCATTAGGCGTAGACGTGGAATGGCCTGACTGCTGACTGGTGTGATGTACCGGTTCGACGTTCCGTCGAATATCCCTCTGCTGGTGACCGGCGCTCTCTGCTCGCTGGGCGATGTCATATGCTTTGGAGAAGGTCAGACTCGTCTCCGCGAACAGGCGTTGTTGGAGACCTTCATCGCGCAGTCCGCACACAAAACGGTCCCGCAACATAACGTCCAAGGGGAGCATAGTGGTGTTAGCAGGTGTGGCCGTCGATCCTCCCTCGTGCGCAGTAGCTGAAGTTGTCAAGGTCGACGGGCCGAAATTACAGTCAGCAGCGAGCTTTTTGAGTGCCGCCACATATTCGCTCACTGTTTCGCCTTCCAGTTGGTCTCGCCGTTGGAAGCGGGCTCGGCTGTAGACCTCTGATGGTCTTGGGTCGTAGTGCTTCTGCAGCGCAGCTACGATGTCGTCGTAGTCTACGGTTGCTGGAGTGCGTGGCTGAATCAGGGCACAGACTGTGTCGTATGTCTGCTCCCCGCACAGCGTTAGCAGGTTGGCTCTCTGCATTGCTGCATCAGTGATGTTGTTAGCCTCGAAGTAAAATTGGAGGCGTCCAAACCACGATGACCATGATGAGCCGTTGAATTCGGGTAGCCGATTTTGGAGCCCGTGCGTAGCCATGACTTGTAGCTTGTCAAAAGCGTTGCGTAGCGCAGGTCCAAATCCACTTCCTCGTCGCCACTGTTATGTCCGGATGTGTCGTCGGCCCAGAGACGTACGCGCGGGGCGCGGTAGCCTCAAAAGCATAGACAGGCAGGAACGGTTAAAAACGTGTTTATTCCTACTTGGAGGCGGCAGCCGAACTGCCGGGGAAAACGCGCGGTGACTCGTTTGTAACGAGCGGGGGAGAGGGAAGGAGTCGACAACCGGACGTCCGCAGGAACGGTGTACCGCTTCACTCAAGACGTTCGGGGGCTCGCTCGGGAACAAAGGTGCGCTTGGGACACAACATAAACTTTAATGACCTCTTCGAATTCTAGACTCTCTTTGGAAGATATTGCTGCCATATTTTCCCAGCACGCCTGCAGTTCAGTCCTTCCCGACTCAAGCAAACCCCGTTTTCTTTTTTCGTATTTTTTATTTTCTTTCCTATTCAAACACCTTTCCATTCATAGTCAGCGCTGACGCGCCGAAGCACTTTCGGTGGTCCCTCAGTCGTCATTGTGTTCGTCCAAGCCACACGGCAAAAAGCTTCATGGCACGGCCGTTTCCCAGGCTCGTTTCTCGTATCTTGCTTTCGAGCTCCTAATACCCCCCCAAGGAATGCAAGGAGAGTACAAAACGAAGCAACGAGCTCGACACTCTAGGCTTGGGGCCTGCAACACAAAT